>JAJPUD010006977.1:14916-48159 GCA_023553655.1 Myrmecobius fasciatus
CAAAAGTGATGTCACAGATGGAGATCACTTCAGCAAAGATTCTTCTCAGCCAGGTCCCCTCTTTTTTTGCTTTTCCAGAATACATTAACTGTATGAAGTTGAATATAATACCATTTTCCAAGAGGCAAAGGCTCCCAAATCCTACCTTTTTGTTTATGAGAATAGTCCTGCCATTTGCTGCTATGATACCTGCTGCTTGGATAGATATAGATCCAGTTTCCTCTTCATATACTTTAACTTCTTTATTACTTCCAGATAATAGACAGTTTTTTTTCCATTTGGCTGGGCAGAAAGTGATAGAAATGTAGGTCCCCATCTTTTCTAGGCTTGCTTACACTTGGTTGTCCTTTAAATCTAGTCATTGTTTCTGCACCATATTTTCACTGTACAAGATTCTGGAATTGTGAGGCTCTCTCATCCTTTGGGAGATCATATTGCTTTCTGGAATTTTGCATCTGGATCCTTTTATAGAGGTAATTTGAAGCCTCTTCCCACAGAAGCTGGTCTCTTCTTTCCTTCTTCCATATTCTTCACTTTCTCTTTAGATAGACCAATTTTGTGTTTTTCATCTCCTGAATTCTGCTTATTCCTTTCTTAATGGAAATTATGCTTATTCTTCTTGACAGAAGAATAATGAGATGACTGATCTTTGCTTTTGGCTTTATTTTATTTTATTATTTTTAATTATTTTTAATTATTTTTAATTTTTAAATTTTTTTATTAAAACTTTTTATTTGCAAAACATATGTATTGGTAATTCTTCAAGATTAACCCTTACAAAGCTTTCTGTTACAAATTCCCCCTCCCCCCCATTCCCCACTCTTCCCCTAGATGGCAGGAAATCTACTACATCTTAATTATGTTCAAATACTTGACAAATCAAATATATGTGTACATATTTCCACACTTATCATTGTTGTGCAAGAAAAATCGTATCTATAAGAAAAAAAATTCAGAGAAAGGAAACACAATGCAAGCAACATCAATAGAGAACATGAAAATGTTATTAAATATATATATGTAAATTAAATTAAATATATATGTAAATAAAATATTATTAAATGTGTTGTGGTCTACATTTCATATCCCTCTCTTTGGGTGTATATGGCTTTCTTCCCTGAACAATTAGAGCTGGTTTGAAACATTTCATTGTTGAAGAGATCCATGTCCATCAGAATTGATCATAATAGTATTGTTGTTGCCATGTATAATGATCTCCTGCTTCTACTCATTTCACTCAGCATCAGTCCATGCAAGTCTCTCCAGGCCTCTATGAAATCATCCTGCTGGTTGTTTCTTATAGAACAATAATATTCTATAACATTTATATAAAATAATTTGTTCAGCCATTCTCCAATCTATGGGCATCCATTCAGTTTCCAGTTTCTAGCCACTACAAAAAGGGCTACCACAAACATTCTTGCACATGTGAGGCCCTTTCCTTGCTTTATGATTTCTTTGAGATATAAGCCCAATAGAAAACACTGCTGGATCAAAGGGTATGCACAGTTTGATAACTTTTTGAGCATAGTTCCAAATTTTGCAACATTGACCCTTGCAAAGCTTTCTGTTACAACTTCCTATTGATTTTCAAAAAACTGATGCTGCCTCATTTAGGCTCTTTAAATTACTTCCTTTAAAAACTTAACATTTTAATCCACCTCCTCATTGTCTCCTGTCTTAGAGATAGAAGTAGCTGTTCTGGTAAGCATTTTCTCATAATTTTCTTCACAAATTTTCCATAATTTCCTATGTGTCCTTTCATATCCTATTGTTTCCTGTATTTCCAGGCTATATTTTGTTCATCTTTTTTTTCCTTACATTTTCAAAGTATTTCTGCAATACAATACTTCATGAATCTGTTTTCTCTAAAATATTTCAAGGATCATCACCTTAGTTCAGTCCCATACCATTTGTTGCCTGGGCAACCACAACAGCTTTCCAACAATTCTCCCTCTTTCCAACCAATTGTCACACTTGTCAGAGCAATCTTCTTAATGCATATCTCTGATTCTTTACTTAGCACAATGGCTGACACATAGAAGGTGCTTAATAAGTGTTTATTGACTTGACTGGTTGACATTCCACTACTTCTTAAAATACAGAGCAAAATGCAAACTCCTGCATAATCTTGTTCCAGCACCATTTTCTTTGTCAAAGCACCATTTTCTATGTCAAACTTTTCTCGATCCCCTTAACTGCTCCTGCCCTCCCTCTTGAATTATTTTTCAGTAAACAACTTTGTATTTATTTGTATTTTGTTTCATTTGTATGTGCATGCTAATACAAATAAAAGAAAACAAATATAATATTGCTGTTCAGTCATTTCCATTATGTCTGTCTCTTTGTGACCCTTTTTGAGGTTTCTTGTTAAAGATATTGAAGTGGTTTGCCATTTTCTTTTTTGGTTCGTTTTACATATGAAGAAATTGAGAAAAACAGAGTTCATTGACTTACCCAGTGTCAAACAGCTAATAAGTGTCTGAGTCTAGATTTGAAATCAAGTTTTTCTGACTCCAAGGAGGGGTATCCACTCCACTATCTATTACATCTATCCACACATATATACTTCTACATATACATACATACATACATACATATATGTGTGTATGTGTGTATGCATGTTTATCCATATATATGTGTGTGTGGGTGTAAATATATATATGTAAAATACATATATACATACATATATATAATTATTCTCATTTACATTTTAAAGATTTTAAAGTTTCTCTCTGGGGCCAAAACTGTCTTTTTCAACTTCAGTAGCTCAATCTCTTCCAAGGCTGGGAAAGACTATAACACTCTGTCCTTAACTTATCTCTATATATTTTTTCACTTGCATGAGTTAGTCTTTTCAGAGATAGGTCTATGAGTAGGTATAGTATGATTTCAGGATTTACTGGAAAGCTTCTGTTACCCTTTGTTTTTTTTTTTTCCTCCTACTAGATTACAAGCTTCTTGAAGACAATTTATCATGTCCTATTAACCTTTGCAGGGGCTGAGGTACATATATTATATAGTATAATGGAAAAAAAAATCACTGATCCTGAGCTCAGATCATTGTATTCATATTCCACTTCTAATGTACTTCTGATAATCACATCATTACAGTGGTGTCATCTTGGGAAAGTTATTTAATTTCCCTGACTCTGTTTCCTCAACTATTAAAAAGAGAGAGAGAGAGAGAGAAAGTTGGACTAGATAACATCTAAAAGTAGGAAAGTTTTTTTTTTTCCTCCTGGCTGTAGAGCTATAATCTTCATACTGGCCAGAATAACACTCTACATATACTAAGTAAATAAAGGATTAATGAACAATTTGAATTGAATTCTATGTTCACAGACACTCACTAGAGTAGATAATCAAGAAAAATTTATTTGATGTATTTTTTAATCAAGGATTACGATATATCTTTGGAAGTCAAAATAAAACAAAATATTCAATAAGAATATATTATTTCTTTAGAAACATTTGATAATTCATATTTTTTACTAATTTAGTTCTGCCTTTGACATAAGATATCTGTGTGATCTTAAGCAGATCACTTGGCCTCTTGGTGCTCTAGGACACAGCTTCTTAAACTTTTCCACTTGTGACCCCATTTCTCCCAAGAAATGTTTATGTGAATCTGGATATGTAGGTAATAGATACACAAACCCAACATTTACTGACAATAAATCATAAATTTTGGGACCTCCACATTCAGTTAAAAGATCCCATAAAGGGTTTTGATCCACAATTCAAGAAGCTGGGCTCTAGACAATGCTTAGTCTAGAAGTTACATAAGACTGTGCCAGATGTGTTTGGTAAAACAGAAGCTTCCCATGTAAAGGAAATCAGAAGTCCATTCCCTATTCTTTGTCATTAACTTAGGCTATTCTCCTCCCAAATTAGTATGAATTAGTGAGTCTTAATTTATTTAGAACTAAATTCAGTCATATAAAGAAGTAATTCTTAGTCACCAAGTGATGCTTCCTATCCTAACCATTGCTTACAGAAGGCTTAATGAAATAACTGATTTATTCTAGCATTATGAGCATATTTGTACTTATTAACATATAGAAATTAAGAAAACACATTAATGTGTTACACATTAAATCCCTTCAATAACAACCTAAGATTTCAATTTATTATCACACATATCTCTTGGCAAAATAAAGAAAACAACCTTACCCTGCTGAATGTGATAATACTGATTCATGAGTCACAATAGAGAAAATTAAACTTCATTACATGTAAAATATTATTTTTATATGCAAAGTTTGCCTTTGAAGAAAATAATGTTCATTATTATAATTCCACAAGCAGTGGTTGTACATTACTGTGTGTCAGTTACACAATTAGAGCTGCATTTTTATTGCTAAAATTTAAGAGAGATTACTAGCTCTTTCACACTATAAGGATTTCAACTTCTGTTAACTTATTCTGATCTTAAAGCTTGACATACATTATTATAATTACCTACAATTATCTCAAAGGGAGGAAAAAGAGCAAAAAGTAACTGTTAACAGCAAAACTTTCTAGCAAATTATAGGAAGACTAGGACTAGGTTTTAAAACAATGATGAAAAGAAAAATAAAAAAGGTTTAATGTAATTGAAAAAATTGTTTTTAACAATATGAGTAATAATAATAAACTAAAATATACATGTACTTTATCTCATTTTATCTTCACAACAATGAGAGTTATTCTATTTCACACTTGCTCCTCTGCCTGATTCCAGCTCACATCCCATTCCCAGAATAAATTCCTCATTTCTAATCTCATCTCCATACTGCTAACTCAAGTCTATTTTTTTTTTTTGGGTCACACAGCTAGGGAATGTTAAGTGTCTGAGACCAGCTTTGAACTCAGGTCCTCCTGACTTCAGGGCTGGTGCTCTATCCACTGCACCACCTAGCTGCCCCTCCTAACTCAAGTCTTGATAGACACCACCTCCCTCAGCCTCCTTAGCTTTCAGTTTTACTCCACTTTGCATCTGCTGTTCTATCTGGTTTTAATACAGAGAACACAGATGCTCCCTTGCCAGGTACTCTCTTGCTCTCCCCCCACCCCTTTAAGCTTTTATGCCTCTTTTTGTATGTTGTCTCCATCTTTAGATTTAAGTTCCTAGAGTGAAAGGACTATCTTTCTTTTTATCAATTGTATCTCTGACACTTAGCTTGGCACATAGTAAGTGCTTAATAAATATTTAGTGAATTTGATTGTTAGGTCATATTATTACACCCATTTTACAGTTGAGAAAACTAAGGCATGCAATGTTAAATGACTTGTCAAGGTTCATATCATAGCTTCCTTTTTCTTAGGTCCAGTTCTTCAGCCACTGTGCTAACTACATGTCTATCTGTGAACTCATCTAATTAAACAGCATATGTTGAATACTTTTCTTTAAAAAATTCTTCTCAATTTTAGATTCTGAATGTGTTTAAAGAAAGGAGTCAGAATCAACACACAATTTCCTTTTTTTTTCCTGCCTTTGTATCCAAATTTCATTGGCCTAGAGTCAACTTTAACATTTAATAAAATGGAGATAATAAAAACCAAGATGGGTGTGGAATAATATAATAGTCATTGTCCATGTCAAAATAATCTAAAAGAATTCATGACATTAGAAAAGAAACTTGCTTCAATAACCAAGTCTATGGCTGAGAAATAAGCTCAGGTTATTTTCTATGTTACACATAATTGACTTTCCCAGTGTTATAAAAATAATAAATGGAAGAGGCAAATTTGAATCCAGGTCTCCTGACTCAGAAATTATCACTTTAACATATCAAACTGCACTTAGCAGGCTAAATTAAGAAGCAGGCAGCAGGGTAGAGGTCCTAAAATATATTAATATGCATTCTCATTTTCCCTTTTATACCTTTTAGTTTTCAACAATCTTCAAGGGAATTTTGCAAATTTTACTTACAGTTAATATTAGGTCATTAACACAAGTACAGTCTAAGGAAATGGGGCAGCTTGTTGGATCAGTGGGAATGAATAGGCAAATGTGGAAAGATATGATACAAATTGAAAGATTTAATGAGCTCAAGAAATTGTTTCCAAAACTCATGTAGGTCATTTAGATATGAGTCAAAGTCCTGAAGAGCACTGCTTTATTCCATTATTTAATACAATGAAAGTTGCTGTCATTGAGTAGCTATTGAAACCTAAGGGTCACATTTTCCACACCCCTACAGACTAATATGCTATACCAGTATTTAGTATAAAATGCAAACTTTAGATAGAGCATGACAGAGATTTTCAACATCAAAAAAGGAATAATTGTGATTAAAAACAACTAGCTTGATCTAATTTAGCATTAAAAAATCAAATATAAAATAGTTGGAAAGGACAATAGTGATCATCTAGTCCCTCTCTTCTCCCTCAATTTATAGATAGCCTCCAAATAGGATAAGTGATTTGGCTTAGTCAGAAATATAGTAAGATAGCATAGTTGAAATTTGAATCCTGGTGCCATGTTTCCTTCTAGCCTTTATTTTAAATCATATGCAAGTTCTAAATAAATTTAAAGAATTGTCCTAAACCTCCTGGGGACTGTGTGTGTGTGTGTGAATGTATGTATGTATGTATGTATGTATGTATGTATGTATATACATTTATCATCCACATTTTCCCATTTTTATAGATAAGGGAAATTAAGGTTTGCCAATGAGTGTTAGAGGAAGGTCTTAAATGTAGGTTTTCTATATATGAGGTCCAGTACTAGCTTTAATAAGGAGCTTTGAGACACAAATTAAAAACAACAACTTGAAAGATATAAAATAAACCCCCAGAAATCATTACCATTTTTATATACTACCAATAAAACCCAGCAGGAAGAGATAGAAAGAAAAATTCAATTTAAGATAATTGTAGATAATATAAAATGCTTGGAAGCTTACCTGCCAAGACAAACCCAAGGACAATATGAACACAATTATAAAACAATCTTCACACAAATAAAGAAAAATCTAAACAATAATAAAGAGAATTTAAAAATATTAATTGCTTTTGGCTGAAACTGTGCAATTATAAAAAAATAACAATTCTACCTAAGTTAATTTGGTTTGGGGAGTGCCTTGAATTCTTATAAATATGAATCAATTCTCTATGTATTTTAGAAATGAGGCCTTTATCAGAACCCGTAAATGTATAGATGATTTCCCAATTTATTGCTTCCCTCCTAATCTTGTCTGCATTAGTTTTGTTTATTCAAAACCTTTTTAACTTAATATAATCAAAATTATCTATCTGGTGTTCAATTAAGAGTTCTAGTTCTTCTTTGGACATAAATTTATTCCTTCTCCACAGGTCTGAGAGGTAAACTATCCTATGCTCCTCTAATTTGCTTATAATATCACTCTTTATATATAAATCATGAACCCATTTAGATCTTATCTTGGTATGCGGTGTTAGGTGTGGGTCAAGCCCTAATTTCTTCCTTACTAGTTTCCAAATTTCCCAGCAGTTTTCGTCAAATAGTAGTTCTTATCCCAGAAGCTAGGGGTCTTTGGGTTTATCAAACACTAAATTGCTATAGTTATTGCCTAGTTTGTCCAGTGATCCTATCTTATTCCACTGATCGACTACTCTGTTTCTTAGCCAGTAACAAAATGGTTTTGATGACCACTGCTTTATAATATAAGTTTAGATCTTGTACAGCAAGGCCACCTTCATCAGCATTTTTTTTTCATTAATTCACTTGAAATTCTTGACCTTTTCTTCTTCCAGATGAACTTTGCTACTATTTTTTCTAGATCGGTAATATAATTTCTTGGGAGTTTGATTGGTATGGCACTAAATAAGTAAATTAGTTTAGGTAATATTGTCATTTTTATTACATTCGCTTGGTCTACCCACGAGCACTTGATATTCTTCCAACTGATTAGGTCTGACTCTATTTGTGTGGAAAGTGTTTTGTAGTTAGTTCGTATAGTTCCTGACTTTCTTGGCAGATAGATTCATTGGGAAATATTTAATGAAAGAAAAAATACATTTATATAAAGTAGCAACAACTCAGTTACTGGCAGAGAAAAAAATGAAGAATTCTAATAATTTATGTCTGAATTTATGGTCTAAGAAAGATAGTTATAGTCATGCTGTGGAACTGCTTGCCACAAAAATGTCTCTGAATAAGAATATAAGGACTTGCTTCAATAATTCTCTCAGTGTTAGCTACACAATATGTATGCAAAATTGTATTGGTTGACAATATGTCATTCACAAATACTGGACTGAAAAATCTCATAAAATTTAAGGTACATTTGGAAGGAATATTTGGTAATAGAAAAAAACAATAGACTTATAGTGAAAGAATTTAAGCATGTCCTACCTCTATCAATCACTACCATCATGATGACCACTGTTATTATTACTAATACTACCATTTAAGTAGCAATCAATATAGAGTTTGCAAAGTACTTAATATTATTCCATTTGATCACCATAACAACCCTGGGAGGTGGATAATAGTAATAATGATAATAATAACAATAATGATAAATTTGCAAATTGCTTATATCATATTATCCTTACAACCACTCTGGGAGGGAGGTATTATCATATTATTTATTTTGATTATTATTGTTATCATTATAGCAGCAGGGAGCAGCCAGATGGTGCAGTGGATAGAGCACAAGCCCTGAAGTCAGGAAAACCTGAGTTCAAATCTGGTCTCAGACACTTAACACTTCCTAGTTGTGTGACCCTGGGCAAGTCACTTAACCCTAATTGACTCAATATATATAGTAGCAGCAGCTAGTATTATTTATGGAACACTTTAAGGTGTGTTGCATTGGTTCCTTGCAACTATTTTGGGGGTTGGTATTTATTATTAACCCTCATTTTACAAATAAAGAAACTGAGAAGACAGAAGTTAAATGACTTATTCCGAATCACACAGCTAATAAATGTCTGAGTCATAATTTGATTTTCATTTTTCCTGATTTCAAGTCCAATGTTCTATCTACTGAATCACCTGCTCTTCCTAAAAGGATCACTAGCATTGTGATCTCTGCTGAGTCTTTTCTACATGAAACCCATTTTCTTCACAGAAGAAAAGGGCACACTATATACAAATTACTAACGTTTAGTATTGTTATGAAGATTAAATAGGACAATGTATTCAAAATGCTTTATGATGGAAAATCATTTGTTAAGTAGCTAATATGTGCCAGGCATTATGCTAAGGATACAAAAAGAAGCAAAAGACAATCCCTTCCTTCAAATAGATTGCAATCTAAGGTGAGGTCCTTCTTACTATAAATGAGGGTGAAATCAAATAAAATAAGGTAACAAAGATGCCATACATCTATGAAAAAATTTATGTCAGTGAAGTATCATAGTCCAGTGGGTTTGTGATTGAATTGATATATTGCTCTAGGGACACATTCAATCTCTTCACATCTACTTGTCTGATGGCTTCTCATGATCTCAGCATCTTCTTCAAGGAGCAGGTTGACATAGCATATAGGACACTCAACCCAGAATCAATAAGGCCTGTATTCATATGTTGCCAAATAGTGACTAGCTGTATGACCTTAGGAGCATCACTTAACCATTCTATTTTTTTCAATCTCCTTATTTGTAAAATGGACTGAATGATCTCCAAGAACAATATTAACCATAGATATTGAGATTGACAGAATGAAAACTATGGCTCTATCAACTGTCCATGGATACTGGTGAGAAACTTCAATGAGTAGCAATTTTGTATATAATATTTCATTTGAAACTAATAGCCAATCAACAAACATTTAAATGCTTATTTTATGATAGACATTTTGCTTGGCATTAGGGATACTCTCATCCCTCAAGATGCTTACATTCTAATAATGAGAGGATGACTGAACAACAGCATCTTCATTACATCCTTCAAAGAATTGTGTATAATTTTAATATGTATAGTTGGAAGCTATTAAGGTGACATTTACTCTACTGGATCTACTGGATCAAATACATTTTTATGTTAAAATAATAAAAACAGCAGGATGGATTCTCAATACTTTTTAATCAACAATTGTGTGATTGTATAGATTTAACTCATTAAAAATAAAATTAGATTATAAATGGAGGAACTTAAAAATGGTTGTGTAGAGCAATGGACAATTTAAAAGCATTTGCTACAACTATCTGGAATTGTAAATCAATTTGCTTCTGAATGTTATAAATGGTATAATTAGTGTAGAATGCTAGAATTTGGAGCTTCATCATTTTCCCTGTAGAACATAAGTGGAAAGGCAAAATTCCATGCTTAAATTATTTTTCCCGATCCCACTCAGTGTTCTTTCCTCCATATCTCCTGTAAACTAGAATTCATTCATTTTTTTCCCCTTTAGTCGAGATAGTTTCAAAAATTTGAAAGCAACAGAAGAAATCTAAAAATGTCAGAAGTTTTCAGAAAATGGGTAAATACATGAATCATTACACTTGGATGGATACCTGATTTTATCTCCTCTATCACTGCAAAGTGAAACCCTCATCCAAATGTTCTTAACTATCTATATCTCTTCATAAAAATCTTCATAGATAATCCTCCCAAAGGAAAGCTTCAATGTCTTATTATTTCAGGACACTAGAGACATTATTCATAGTGATGCCCATTTTTTCTTGCAATACTAGCAAAGGTGCTAGGGTGAAGGTATAAAGAGATGCATCCTTGTTTTTATAGCATTTCTCAAGTATAAAACAATTTCCTACGTCCTTCTTTCCAGAGGCTTTTTTTAGTTAATTATAATAATTTTCACATCTTGGCTAAATAGAATTCTTAGTTTATTTAGGCTGTGCTACCCCTCCACTGCCCAAATAATCAAGCTTTTCTGTACTTTTATATTTTTCAGGAGCAGAATGATCTAATTTAAGGTTCTTAATGGTTAAATTAACAAACGTAAACATTAATATACTGCAATTAACATATGTAAAATATTTCAAATGCCTCAGATTCTGATTAAATCATGGTTCTTTCTTAATATCACCCTTTCCCTCCCTTCCCTCAATTTCAAAGTAATTTCTGAAGTTTTCTTCTTCATCCCAGTGGGCTCAGAGGATATGCTTTTGAGTTCAGATCAATTGGGTTTTTGGTTAAAAGTTCTCCCTACTGTCCTTTTACTTTTGGCTTCCATGCTGCTTTGCTTACTGAGGTGGCAGCTATAATGTTATTGTTATGTGTCAAGGTATTTAAAACAGCTTGTTTTTCCTTAACTAGGTTAAAAATAAATCTTTTGAATTAATGAAAAAAAAAAGGAAGGTGGCATAGTTGTACCAGAACTAACAATATTTCATAAAGTGATGCTCATCCAAACCATTTGATTCTGGCTAAGAAATAGAGTAGTTGATCAATAGAATATGCTAAATTAATAAGATATAATGTTCAATGACTATAGTAATCTAGTGTTTGAGAAACTCAAAGACTCCAGTTTCTGGGATAAGAATTCACTATTTGAGAAAAATTTCTGGGAAAACTGACAAACAGTATGGTAGAAAGTAGGTATTGATCAACATCTAATAACAAGATAAGGTTGAAATGGGTTTATAATTTAGACATAAAGAGTGATATTATAGGCAATTTACAGGAACAAGGGATGGTCTACTTCTCAGATCTATGGAGAAGGGAGGAATTTAAGGCCAAAGAAGAGTGAGAGAACATTATGAAATGCAAAACAGATAATTTTGATAACATTAAATTAAAAAGGTTTTATACAAACAAAACCAACACAGCCAAGATTAAAAGGGAAGCACAAAACTGGGAAAATTTTTGCAGCCAGCATAAAGACTTCATTTCTAAAATATATAGAGAACTGACTAACATTTATAAAAATACAAGCCATTCCCCAATTGATGGTCAAAGGACAGGAGCAGACAATTTTCAAATGAAGAAATTAAAGTTCTTTCTATTCATATGAAAAAGTGCTTTAAAACACTATTGATTAGAGAAATGAAAATTAAGACAAGTCTGACATAATACTTTACATCTCTTAGATTGGCTAAGATAACAGGAAAAGATAATGATGAACATCGGAAGGGATATGGGAAAACCAGAACACTAATGTAGTTTTGGTGGACTTGTGAAATGATCCAACCATTCTGGAGAACAATTTGGAAATACATCCACATCTAAAACAAACAGCAAGCATTATTTGTAATGGAGAGAAATTGGACACATTCCCAATAAGATTTGATTGGTATGTCACTGAACAAGTAGGTCAATTTAGGCAGAATTGCCATTTTTATTATATTAGTTTAGCCTATCCATGAACAATTGACATTTTTCCAATTGTTTAGATCTGATATTATTTGAGTGAGAAGTGTTTTGTAATTATGTTCATATAGTTCTTGGGTTTGTCTTGGCAGATAGACCCCCTAATTAGTTTGTCTACACTAATTTTAAATGGAATTTATCTTTCTATATCTTGCTGATGGGCTTTGTCAGTAATATATAGAAATCCTGATCGTTTATGTGGGGTTTGTTTTATATCCTGCAATTTTAAATATATGATGACCAATTATGAAAGATTTGGTTCTTCTCAGTGGTTCAGTGATCCAAAGCAGTTCCAATAGACTTTGGACAGAAAATGCCATCTGCATCCAAAAAAAGAACTAAGGAGACTCAATGTAAATCAACTCATATTATGCTCATTTCTTTTTTTCTGTTTTTTCCTCTCTCCCATGGTTTTCCTCTTTTGCTCTGATTTTTCTCGCCCAACATGATTCATAAAGCAATGTGCATTAAAAATAAATAAATTTACTAGAAAATTAAATTAAATTTAAAAATCTAATCTTAAGGGTATAAAGTGGTGCATACTCTAATGCAGCAGTGTTTCTACTAGGCTTGTATCCTAAAGAGATTATAAAAGAGGGGACTCACATGTGCAAAAAAAAATAGTGTTTGTAGCAGCCTTTTTTTCATAATGGAAAGGAACTGGAAATTGAGTGGATGCCCCTCAATTGGGGAATGGCAGAATAATTTATGGTATATGAATGTTATGATATATTATTGTCCTATAAAAAAGGTCCTAGAGGGAAGAGATTGTTTTTATAAATTGGAAGGACAAATTTAATCTTTATTCTTCTTTTACCTTTTATGTCTTCCACTTAGTCTTCTCTTATCCAAAGTAAACATCCCTAGTCCCTTTTATACAGACCATATAAGACATATATAATGAAGCAGAAAAAGGACTGGATTTAGAATTATAAGACCAGTCTTCCAGTTGCTAGTTACCTTGGGAAAGTCCCTTGTCTCTCATTTTCTTCATGTCTTTTTTATGGAGAAATCTATGGTTCTTTGGCCCTTACTAACTTTTATCAATCATGTACTCCATGTATCTATTTTTCTATGACCTCTCCAACATTATTCACTTATTAGTCTCCTAGTGTTTTAAAATACATTATTTATAATTGATTTGTTTCATGAAAAAAAAGTGTGAGGGGGGGGAGAGAGATTGAGACTGAAATTGGGAATAAGAGATGGAAAAAGTTGGAAAGGAGAGATTGGGAGGGAGGGAGGGAGAAATGGGCAGAACATCAGCGATATAATAGATATAAAACTGTTCTATGCTGGTCCATATTGACTGGGCACATCACTTAAAAAAACTGTAAGACTATAAGTTACAGAAAATTTCACTAGATATCCTATTCTCAGACATCATCTTCTTTGCTTCTTTTTGCCTTCAAAGGAGAACAAGTTGGAAAACTCAGTCTGTGGTCCTAGGATCTTACTTCTTTCCTAGAACTTCATAATCACTGGCAATATTTTTTTCAAGGAAACTTGGATCTTTGGTACTAAATATCATTAAGAGATCAAGGAAGATGAAAGTAGAAAATATTCATTGGAGTTACTAAGAGGGAAATGGAAGTAGGGAAGAGAATAAGCATTTATATGGTACCTAATATCTGCCAGGCACTGTGCAAAGTGCTCTAAAAAATATCATGTCACTACAACCCCAAGGTGGGTGTTATTATTATTATTATCATTATCTCCATTTTACAAGTTAGATGACCGAGACCATGAAAAGTTAAGTAACTTTACTACAGTTATAAAGTTACTAACTATCTTAGACCACATCTGAACTCAGGTCTTCCTGATTCTAGGCCCAGTATCTACTGAGTCACTTAGTAGAGAGGAAAGTGAGTTTCCTTATATTATCAATAAATGATTTTTGGCTGAAGGGTCAAAACAAACTGTGTTGGATTCTAAGATACCATTTCTCATTTGCCTTCTCTACTTGCTGGACAATAAAATGTGTCCCTTCATATAGCAGGGCAGAAATATTTTTTAATTAATTATTGTTCCTGTTGCAGTGGTAGAATTGTATTTAACTTGTCCATTTTTTATTACTAACAGCACTATTTCAAAATATGTTGATACCAAATGGTTTTAAATGTTCTAAACTGCCTGCTGTCTTGGAGAGAATCATTCACATATGTGGCCATGGAACTAGAGTAGTTATGTAACTGGGCTAGAGCAAATGACCTGTGCTCCTTTGTCCTTACTTCCTCAAATCCTAGCACCTATAGAGGTAGTTTATGAGGTTTTTTTTTTTTCTTCTATTTTTTGAATTTTTTTTTCTATTTTTACTATTAGCAATCACTTTAGTCCAGACACTAGCCATCTCCTCATCTCAAAGGCTATGGACATTAATAACAAAAAAAAATAGTAGTACAAATTCCTATGAAATCTCATAAAACTAACAACCAAAAGAACCTAGATGATGGTTGGCTCTAGAGAGGCTAACAGAGTCAGGTAAGACCTATCTTTAGGAAGATTTCTTTTTTCTTTTTTAATAGCATTTTATTTTACTAAATACATGCAAAAATGGTTTTTAACTCACCTTTGCAAAAATTTATGTTTCAGATTATTCTCCCTCTTTCTACCCATTACCCTTCTCCAAGACAGTAAACAATCTGATATAGGTTAAACATTTGCAATTTAGGATTGGGTTATGTATCAGCATAAATCAAAGTCCAGACTTGCAGTAAAGACATAAAGCCCTAGGATTGGATCAAAAGATGAATTATTCAGTTATTTTTAGGATTCATTTCACTGGACTATAGGTATCAAAAAGCCATGACATTTCTTTCAATATCTTTTTTTTTTCACTTTATGTCTCATTTAGTAGCAGAGATTAAAGTAAACTGAATGTAAATATGACGATCTTCCTATCCCAGTTTCAATAGGCACACTTGTTGTATATTACTGCCTCCAATAAGCAAAATCTTGAGCACATCTCCATAGCAGGCTTGCTGATTTAAAGATTCAATTAACATTTAATACCCAATATGGATCATAAGCATGTACTGTTAACTGAGAAACTGGCTATCTCTAGGTATTAAGGTGAATAAAAAAGAGTTGGGATGAAAGTTAATATCCTACCATTTATAATAAACATTTTACTAGTTCTACATTGTGGAAAAACTAAATGACTCATCTTCCTGATTTCAAATCTGGCTTCATATACTTATTAGCTGTGTAACCCCAGGCAAATTACTTAACCCTGTTTGACTCAATTTCCTCATCTGTTAAATGACCTGGAGAAGAAATGGCAAAACCATTCCAGTATCTTTGCCAAGAAAACCCAAAATGACCTTACAGAGTTGGACACAATCAAAACCGGCCGAAAAACAACAGTCCTGTTTGGTTTCTAAAACTCAATAAGTATAAAGGTATAATCAATTATTTTGGGAAATAATCCCCAATAACTAAATTCTAATAGAAATAAAAACCATTACCTTAATTAAAAATCACCTTTAACACGTGTTATATGCAAAGACACTATGCTATATTTTAGAGGCCTTTTTTTCTCTTCCTTTTTTCCTTCAACATCTTCCTCTTTCTTTTCTCTTTTGGACTTGGCTGATGATTTCATAGATATAAGGAACTCCCCATGAAGAAAGTCTCTCTGCTAATGGAGAGCAATACTTACTCTTCAATTTACAGCATTAGAAAGTGCCTGGGAACATTGAGAGCCTAAGTAACTTGCCTAAAGTAAAAAAAAAAAATCCAGAAATGTCTGATAATTCTTGAAAGCAGTTCTCAATTTTATACCAAGTCCTTTAATACCTTACTACCATAATACTTCTCCAATCAAAAATACAAAGACAAAAAAATGATAGTGCTTATCCTCAAAGAGTTTCAGCAGATATTTTGTCTAAGATGATCATTCAGTAACTATCAAAACAGCAACCCCATTATAAATACACATGCTTAAATCTATCATGTTCACAACTACTAACACCCCAATATCCTATCACTAGACATACTTTTCAAAGCTAGATTATAAGGTCCTAGGAGTCAGGAACCATGTTGTTCTACTTGCTCATCCAGCACATAGGCTAATACCATGTGTCTATGAGTACTTGGTAGATCTTACTTGATGATGGTAATCACTACAATCTCCTTCAGAGAGTGATAATAGAAAGGAATTAGGAAAAGAATTTAAAAATGAAAAAAATGGTATAAGTGAATAAGAAATCCATTCAAATTTATATAGAATCCCATTTAAATTCAGATAGAACTTCAAATAGGTTGTGCCAATTTGGATAATGATAAGGAACCTAAGAATCATTGTCCAAATTGACACAACCCATTTGAAGTTCTATACAAATTTAAATGGGCTTCTCCAAGGTGTCTGTAGGCAAATGACATAGCTTCCCTACACCTCAGTTTCCATATACATAAAATGAGGATAATAACATTTGTACTGTTTATTTTATAAAATAATTTTGATTTAAGGTGCTATAGAAATCTCACATCTCTATCCTAATCCTTATTCACCATGTGCAAAGTACAGTACCAAGGGAGATACAAACATGGATAACACATGATCTTTGTTCTCAGTGAGTGCATAATTCGATAAAATCTTACAATAATAATTCAGGATCATTTTGTCTATGTTTACATCACAAACTGATGTTTTTTGCATGGAGGTATGGTTTTTTTAGTGAAGGAATATTTAATCTAAACTATTTCTAAGAATTAATACTTTCAACTCTTTTAAGGTGAGATTTTCGGATACAAGCATTCTTAATTACTGTCAAGTTCCTTCTCTATTTTACCTTTAATATTCTTTCTAGCTCTGTATAAATAGAAAATGGCAAGGACATGCAGAAAGAATAAAAAACTGGTTATTAAAATAAAAGGCAGTCAGAAAAGTTTTGCTTGACTATCCAGCGCAATTCAATGAACATGTTTTAATTATGCCAGGTACTTACTATATCCAGAGTCAAACATCTTAAGTTAGTTAATTTTTAATGCTAATCCAAGTAGTGAAAACATATAAAAAACTTTAAAATTTCATTTGTAGATAAATTTAAAATGTTTGAACTAACTTATCTGCTTGTGGTAATATTTATAAGGGCTTATTTTCTTTGATAGATGCCCTTCAATGGAACTAACTCCATCAATTGGAACCAACTCCATCAATTTTCAAAGCAGAATACTTACTGATTCAGGACAGGTGTGTATGCAGTTTTATCTTCATCAATAATTGTGACCATCAGAGTGATGAGCTGGGGCCAAAAATCCAAATTCTTGATGGTTGGACCCTGATCTTCCCGAGGAATATCCTGTTTCTTACTCTGTTTAAAGGATCACACAATATATAAAAAAGTCAAGTTGAATCATTTTAGTTCCATTTTGATGCTCAATGGGAGGGGAAGTGAAAAAAAGATTTGTTATTATTTAAATAAATGAAGTCAAATAAATGTCCTTTTAAAGAAAAATAATGATGTGATTAAATAAATTAAGCTAAATAAAATGTCCTTTTAAAGTTGAGTAACGATCTGCAGATTGATAATGGCATGGACCTATTACAAAAAAAATCTTGCTGATCTGAAAGTGACCCAGTAGGGATATTTGTCCCAGGGTATAGAAATTTAGAAAATACAAAAATCTAACAATCCTACTCCTTCAGCAGTTTAGAAATCAGCATAGTAATTAATGTCCACTTCTAACTCAATTTGTCTTAAGTACTTTTTTTACTTTCATGTCACAAAATATAGTTGGTTTAAGGGTTCATTTGTTGTTACTTATGATAAATGTCAAAATTGCTAGTTACAGCTGTGCACTGACAAGTGCGATTTATTATTTGGTGACATTTATTAGAAGAGACTATTTCTTTCAGAACGTCTTTGGTCAATATCTTTATGAGAACTTTAGTTGGGGAACCATAGAAGAATAAGATTGAATTTTACTGTCTCTTATTTTCCAAGACCTTAAGGTATAAGAGACTATGGATGTTCAAGTAATTAACTCTTTGGTTAAATCTATGCAATTTAGAAAATCATATGTTTAGGCACATGATTTTGACTGAATGACCAAGAACTCATCATTTGAGATGTCTTCTTTCTGAATCCCTTCCTCTGGTCTCCATAATAAGATCTGTCCAGACATTACTATGAATCTTTTACCCTATCAGGACTTCTTGAACTAATTCCCCATTAGAGGTCTGAGGGTGTGCTGGGATGATATTGATTCTGAATATTCATGTTCAGCATAGAGGAGTCCTTCAAACCACGCACCACTTACAAAAAATTCTTATTTGATATTATATACTTCTTTCAAAAACACAGAAGCATATCAATGGATTTTTCATTTCAATAAATATTCTTCATTCAGGACCATTTGGGCATTTATTGACTTTTAAAAATTAGGCCAAACAGCCAAAGAAAACTTTCTGCTAAAAAAAAAGTATGAGGATTTAAACTATTTAATCAGAGAATTCTGACTAACTTTGTCAAATTAATGATAGATTGGTGGTCTCAGGTGGTCACATAACTGTGGCCATATATTTAAACCACTGTCCTCAAGACATATCAGTGGATCTTTATTAAAGTCTATCTATGAGACATGAGACTTGTCTCTAGGTATCCTAACTATCTTCATTGAAACTGAATCACTAATATTTTAAACAGGTCTCCACTAAATTTTGTCACAATTAATTAATTGCATTTTCTATTACCTTCAATTATATCTTCTCTTTCCTGGAGCTCAGGAAAGTAAAGAACCTTGGGAATTTTAACAAGGCATAGATAAAATTAGTTCTGATGGTTTCAGGAGACAATAATAGAGTACTCTCATTAATCACCACCCCATGTATGCAGTTTTACTAAAAAAATGGCACTAGTTGTAAATATTGTGGTTAAATAAAAGGAAATTACAATTGATAGTATGACTAATATCACAGTCAAACTATCATCCAGCAAATAGAAGGCTTTAAAGAAGAGAGTGTCAAAAGTATATAAATAAATGTCAATGCAAAAGTCTGAGAGTTGTTACAGATTATATAACCATTAGTCTTACATGCTCAATGACATGAGGGATTTATTTTTGGTGCCACTGTTGTACTTGGATTCTGAATGTTTTTTAATCAACCTTAACTGAAAGGTATGTTTACCAGTTAGAATTGTTTACATATTCCAGAGCAATGATTCTGATGAATCATGTTTCTAATCAGAAACTTTCCTGTACATATATAACAACATCATGTATAAGATGAGAGATGGTGGTGGAATTCATTTAAGCTTATAGTAAACTCTGGGCTATGGAGAGGGATAATTTCCCATAGAGTATCTATTCCAAGAGTAAAATAAGTCCTTGGAGTTTTTAACCTTATAGGAATAGGGGGTATTAACTATCAATTGTATAAAAATTGTGTTAATTTCACTGTCTTAAAAATGATATATTGATGTATTCTTCAAAAGTGTTGCTCAGGAATTTTCTGATGGCAAATCAAAGCATGGAAATGATGTTGGGTTCTTTAAGGCTATGCAATTGGAATAACAGTTTTGCTGGGTCCTACAAAGACAGAGAGTGTTTCTTTTTAAAGACCAATCTTATTAATTTTGGAGAAATTGATCAAAAGAAGGTTGGTCAATGGGTATTTAATTTTTTTTGGCCACAATAACTTATGAAATTATCTGCTAAAGTGGTCAGAGTTGTGATTTGTATTAGTAGAGGGATTGCCCAGACAGATCTGGCACTGACATTTGAGGTGGGGTATATCTAATCTTTTGGGTGGAATGATGAATGCCCAATCAGTACATATTCTCAGCTATCTTCTAGGATATTTGATTGTCCCACCTTATAGGGCTCACTTTTGCACCATGCTATATGGGATGCCTCAAATTATGGCCTTTTCCAGTTCCTATTTGTCCTCTATCCTTCTTTTCCACTATGTTCTCTGGAATTCTATTTGATTTTTAACAAAATCTTTTTCAACTAAGATCTTTTGCCTTTTCCTCTCCCATATTTGTTATATTTTCTAGTTAGTTCTCAGTGTAACCTGGGTTTCTTTTGAAGATATTAATCTCCTGACATCAACTCCATCAGGCTGTCTTATCTTCTGACATCCTAGAGCACAATACTAGGAAGAGAAGTTAATATGTTCTTTGTTCCTTATTGCTACTTTCACATATTTCCACTGACATCATTATTCAGAAAGTAATCAGATCTGTAATTGCTACCTTTTATCAATATCTGAATCACTTTTTCTTCCTCAATCAGCTTTTATAGTCATCTTCTTCATTCCTGCCCCAATTCTCCTTGAATACCTTGTTGTCCTAGTTCTTAGTTCTTCCTCAACTTCCATGAATGCTATCTCCAATCTACCTCAATCACACAAGAGTGAGCATACCTAGACACCACCATCAAAGACTCTTGATGGAAATCAGGAGGATGACAGTTGCAAGATGGGTAAAAAATTAGTAACCTGGCAAAGCCCATAGGGCAGTTTCTAAAGAATCTGGTCAATAAGCAAGGAAATTATTGAAAATATTTTGTATGGAAAGTATAAGAGTACCTGAATTTACCACCAAACTTTGCTAATTACTTCTCATGTGAACTTTGGCAAGACCTTAAAACTTTTTGACTCCTTATTTTCTCAAATATGAAATTAGTATATTAGCCTAATTACCCTCAAAAATTGTTTCCAATTTTAAATCTATGATCCTTCGGTCCTATGAACTATGGATTCTGGATAGCCAGAGCAGAGTGGGTCTTAGCATACTTAGCACAAAGGAAATAACACTGACATTGACCTGTAAATACAAGAATCCAATAAGTAAAAGGTCACACACACAAGAGAAAAAAGGGGTATCAATGAAAGATTTTAAAAAAATACACAGAACACAAAAGACTATCAGAAGAAGATTCAGAAAAGTAATTCAGTGTTAGTTGTTTTCAGTTTATTACAGATTTAAATGAAACTCTGCTATTCAAAAGAGGTGTTAAACTTGTGGCTTGTACATTGCCAAGTGTGGCCTGAACCAGATTAAAATGGGAAATATTTAACAAAATAAATAAAAATACAATAGAACATAATATTGATATAACATTTCTGCCAACATATGATCAGGAGGGATCCTTCCATATTATTGTGGTCTTCATTTCAATTTGAGTGTGACACCATTTATTTTAACATAACAGACTCAGTTTCTTATAAAATCCTTTGTTTAAGTTCTTTCTATATGAAAATGTTCATGTTTGTTGATGTCTGTCAAGCTGATGAATTTTTTAAAGTTCAACCTTAAGATGAACAAGTCATACATAAAGTCATCTAATTAGTAATATCAAGACCTTTTTGATTAAATCAGGTACAATGGCTCCTTACTTTGGGTTAATCAAATTAATTCATAATTATTTACAAGCTGCTATTGACAGTAATAATTGCATATCTGGTATAGCATTTTGTAGTTACATAGTGCTTTTATTGTCCCCTTGTTTTCAGTAAAACCTCAATGGTAAAATAATAGTATTTCTGAAATAAGAGGAACTAATGTCTTCCACCAAATTTGTACATAGTAATAATAAGGAAACTCTAATGCATAGAAATGTGATAGGGTAACAAAAATGTCTGCTTATCCAGACCTTAGTATTGCCTAGGACATTACAGACACTTAGTAAATGCTCATTTATTTCACCTGTTACCTTATACAGCAAGATGTTCTAGTCTTCTTGCCTTTTATCATGCATTTGCTCCTTTTTTCCCCACCTATTATTCTTCTGACCAAACCCACAGTATATTCCCCAATTCCCAGGTGTGTTCATTCACTTAGCTTTGGAACTTAACAGTAGAATTGGGTTATGATGATTGAATGAGTGTAAATATATCTAAACTACTCTATCTAGACAGGTCCAGACCATACTTCAGATCCCATCCAAACCTAACTAATAGCACTCAAATTAATACAACTATTGCTTTTGGGAAGTTTATGGCAAGTGATTGCCTTGTGATTTCACTCATCATTCTTAATACTACCCAGACCAAAACTACCTTCTATGGCCATAGCTTTTCCTCTATGTCTTCTCTCCCCCACCATTAGAACATAAGCTTCTTAATGTCAGGTTCTGCCTCACTTTCATATTTGTATCTCTAGTATCTAGCATAAAGCCTGGAACTTAATTGGTGTTTAACATATTTAGTATTTATCCATTCATTCATTCTTCAGTTTTATTTGGGAAACAAGGTCAAAAGTGAAATGCTTTGGAGGTGTTCAGAAATATTCTTTTCTCCCCCCTCTCTCTCTCTCTCTCTCTCTCTCTCTCTCTCTCTCTCTCTCTCTCTCTCTCTCTCTCTCTCTCTTTCTCTCTCATAATATTAATGCTTGTTGGGATCTAAAGCTTGGAGTTTAATTATCTAGAAACAGGAGGTGTTTTCTCTCTCTACCCAAGTATATTCTGTGAGAAATGTATTTTTTCCCTGAATGTTCTTTTCCAAGATAACTTATTGAGGCATCTTATATCTAATTTTCTTCTTGATATTAATGAATTCTTTCCTATTTGTTACTGTTGGATAATTAATTTTTTGTTGCTTTCAGTTTTACTGGTATACTATTTTGCATCCCATACATTACAAATTATTCCTATTTCATTAGAGGTCTCTTGTAAAAGAGTAAAAGTTAATTATAATTAATAGCACAATGACCTCATCTAAAAGCATATGTATCATTTCATACTTATTTTTTTTTCAATTAACAGAAATCTATTTTCTCTCCTTCCCACCGCTCAGCCCTGGATGCTTGTGTTATTATTGCCTGATCACCCTTCACCTCATTACCATTTCCCTCAGGCTAACAATACATTCTTGTCACCACATCTTAAACTGATAGTAAGTACCGAGAGATCACACTTTAGATTATAGCCTAAGTGTTTCTTCTACATAATTAATACCAAAGTGAACTGTGTTGTTTATAGCCACAAATTTGAAGAATCAGTACCTCTCCAGAAGGGCCAAAGCCATCTTACTGGTTTTAAAAAATGTAAGGGAAAATGATATAGACTTAAATCATATTATGTATCTCTTGACCTTTTACCATGCTCTTACAGATCTGAGGACCTTGGGGGCTAACTATAAATGGTTTCAATATAGCTATTCCAGTTGCAAGGGCTTCCTTGGTCATGTGTGTGGTTTCATTAACACCTTGCTGTTAACCCTATAGAGAAGTCTAAAGAGCGGTTATTAATGCCCACACAGAGGAAATCTGTTCCGAGGACAGCAGCTGCCATCAGCTGCCATCGCTGCCATCAGCTTTGAGGAATCATTATATTCCAACTATTGGATTGCAGCAGAAAACAAAAGTCATGGAAGAAGGAAACAATACCAACTTCAGCTTTCCTCAGTTGTCTAACTCTGTCTTAATGAGCCAATGCAATAGTTTGGCTAAGAGAAAAGAGATTCAATGAAAAAAGAATGGAAAATTTTATTGGGATATAAAGACCTTCTTGATTATCTGGGTAGAGTCCCTGGAAGGTTTGAGGCATAGAGTCTTGTTTATGAATTATGCTTCTGATAATTATTATCAAAAAATATCAAAATTTTGAATATTTCACTTTTCCATGAACACTGTTGCAAAGCTCTTTCCTCCAAAGTTTTCTCAGAAAATGAGATAGAAAAATGAAGTTATCCATCCAAAGTTCCCTCTTTTCCCTAATCACCTTAACATCAACTCTGTTCCACCCCTACTCTTTTGTTTTCCTCTTTATTTGCCAACTTAAGCTTGTATATTCAATAATATCACTTTTCATCTCCTCAAATTCTCTCTCTCCTCTACTTAATTTTCAATCTCTCCCATTCATTGACTTCTTCCCTGTTGTCTACAAACACAGCCAGATCTCCTCCATCCTAAAATAAAAAAAAAAAAACAAAATAAAACTTTCCTTGGGCTCTATCAGCCTCTCATGTTATCTTATATCTTTCTTCCCTGTTATAGCAAGTTTTCAAGAAAAAAAAAAAAAAACAATTCTATCTCATGCTTGCTTCACAACTCCTTGAAACATGGCTTCTTTCCCCACCACTCAAAAGAAAGTGATCTCTTTAAAGTTACAAAACCTGATTGTATTAGTACTAGTACAATCCATACTAGAAGGATTTCAAAATACCTCTTGTATTCTTTAAAGAAAGATATCTCATACACCTGTGGATTATTGCATCTGGGGAAAAAAAAAAAAAAACCCAAAAAAACCTTTGAGAACATTTATTCCAAACTATCCATTTTACAGGGCAGTGAGAGAGTAGATAGAGAGTTGTACTTGAAATTAGAAAGACTCAACTTTCTGAATTCAAATCTGACCTCAGAAACTTAGTAGCTATGACCCTGGGTAAATCACTTAACCCTCTTTGCCTCAGATTCTTATCTGTAAAATGGGATGGAGAAGGACATGGCAAACCACAACAGTATCTCTACCATAGAAGATCGCAAATGGAGTTTAGTTGGACACAACTAAAAATGACTCAACAACAAAATCCTACAAATATAATTATAGGTAGCTTCATTTTATAAAGGATAGAGTGCTTAGGAAGATGAAGCACAAATTTTGTCTCAGATCCTTTCTAGTTTTATGACTCCTGGTAAGTTGCTTAACTTTTCTCAGTAGCAGTTTTCTTACAAATAAAAGGGTCGTAATAATAGTACCTATCTCCTGAGGATCAAATGATAATATATATGTAAAGTACTTTGCAAACCTGAAAGCACTACATGGTAGCTATTACCATAGTTAATAATAAAGAAATAAAAGCTAAATGAGCTAAAACTAAGGGGAAAAGTCCCAAATTTCACAATTAAGGAGCAGAACTGTGACTTGAATCCAGATTCAAGATTTTGCATATCTTGAATGCAAAGGTTTTAAGACTAATGCTGAAACTCCAAATTTTACTGATCCCCTTGATTATCTAAGAAGGTTTCCAAAGAAACTCTTATTTAACAAGAAAAACAAATAAGTTTCTCTGCAGAATCTGTTCTCATAACAAAGCATCAACTTGTCATTGCTTCATGTAAATATTGCCTGTTCATTAAGCAAGACAATTATTATTATTATTATTTTTTGCTTTTCTGAATGCCAACATCGGGAATTTACTGACTATATAGAGGGAATACACTGTTGTTTTAGAAAGCAAACTAGAATAAATGTCCTCTCAACAATCAAAAAAGGCCTATATTTCAGTATTTCAGCTTTATATCTAATTTCTTGAAAATAGCATGTTTTCCCCAAGTTTTAACTGCAAAAGTGTGTATTCTGATTTGTTATCGTTTAAAACAAAACAAAACAAAACAATTCTTTTAAGGTAGTAATGTAGGAACCTTTTTGGCCACTGTCATTAGATTAAATAGACTAGGTTTAGTAAAGGATTTTATGCTAATTTACAGACACCAGAATGTTACCAGAATTTCTAAGTGCATAAATACACTGCTTTCTGCCAAATGAAAAGAAAGAATTGTGAGAACATTGTTCTTAAATCAAAATAATGTCTGAAAACTTTTTAAAAAGATTATTTGACTAAAACACAGGAAATTTACTTTTAATATAATATGATGAATTAACGAACCTTTAAGGAGAAAATCTCAGTATGCTGAACAATTTTGGTTTGTTCAGACAACAAAGATTATATAAATCTTGTTAAATGCTCAATTTGTTTACAGGATTCCCCTCCCCCCACTCACTGCCCTACTCACATTTACATAAATTTAGAAGTACAAAAAAATGGAAATATGCTTATTTGCATGTAGATCTCATCCCAATTCAGAAAGTCATTTATAGTCATTCAAAACTATTAAAGCCAAGATTTTTATGACAAATGAAGCAAAATAAATACAATATTGCCCAAGTTATGTATACTTCTTATACCTCCATATATCATTTGAAATCATTAAAC
This sequence comes from Myrmecobius fasciatus, assembly GCA_023553655.1. NCBI lineage: Eukaryota > Metazoa > Chordata > Mammalia > Dasyuromorphia > Myrmecobiidae > Myrmecobius > Myrmecobius fasciatus. Next base: position 41,049 of record JAJPUD010006977.1, read on the forward strand.
CAAAATTCTAAAAGTAGCATCTGATAAAATGTTCATTATTTTACTGATTCTGATTATTGAGTCAGAAAAAAATGTAACACTTTCTTTGTTAATTCATTTATTTTAGAATATGTATATTTCAAAATGTGTTGATACAGGTTTATTTGAAGTGATAATGCTTCTATGGATTTAGAAAGTATAATAATTATGTACCTACAAATGTAAATATATCAGCTTTAAAGACTGATATGTACAAACTTACCTTGTATCATAGGAATACAGACACACACATACACACACACACACACACATTTACCAGTTCATAAATTATGAGTTGGAAGAAAAATTTAGAGACTATCTAGGTCAACTCTTATTTTACTGAGGAGGAAACTGAGCTCCCACTTAGCTAAATGACTTGCTCAAGAACACATGGGAAATAAGTCTTGATTTTAACACTGGTCCTCTGACCCCAAATTCAGGGTCCTTTACACACTACCATCCTACACCAATATACAGTGCTACTACTCTATGCTTTGTGTATGTGTGAACACATACAAAAATGGGAAAAAAATTGCTTTGCAATGAAGTGCTGTGTTAAATTCAGGTTAATACATTTTAAGAGGCATTGAGAGATTGAAGTGTACCTATAGGCATGAAGGAATGAATGAAGCAATCAATTAATTAAACAAAAGTCTTTTGTTAAATGCTTTCTTTGAGCCAAGCAATGGCTAAGTGCTGGGGATATGCAAATAATGCTGTCTACCCCTCTCCCCTCAAACCCAAAAAGCTTGTGTTCTAAGAGGAAAAGTTAATATATTTAAGCAGAGGCATAATCAGGAAGTGGTTGTTTTGTTTGTTTTAGTTTAATTCTTTTTCCTCTAAGGATTAAACAGTATTCTGATAACCATGACACAAAGAATGATTAAATGAACTGTGACCATTCCACTTAGAGAATAAAAGAACAAGAGGAGGCTTTATAATTATCTTAAGCTGTGTGAAGGGTTTATTCTATAAAAAAGAGGGAATACACTGTTGTTTTAGAAAGCAAACTAGAATAAACAAGTTTGAAGGAGTCTACTTTCATTTAAAATACAGGAAATAACTCTAAAGATTGCCACTAAGAGTAGAACATGCTACCTCAATGGCTAATGAGGTGTCAAATACCATTAGTAGATGTAGTGAAGCAGTCTTCTTGATATCAATCACAGATGATGTAGCACAGAATCCTATAGAAAATAGGGGTTTACAAAAGATGATCTCTAAGTGCTAAACCCTTATTATAATAATTATTATCATTGAGCCATAGCCACTCCTCTCTTCCTTGCAATTAGTAATGGAAAAATTGAAGTTAGAAGAGAGCCCAGGAAAACCTTGAAGCTCCGACCCCCTTTTACAGGCTATTATGTCATAATCACCCAGGTGTCTCATCTCTATTCTTGCTAGGATGATTCCCCCTCCTTTTGAATATTGTCCCACACCTTACTGTCTCCTGGCCTAGATCTTTTTATCTTGACTCCTATTCTGTCAGGTTTAAGTTATGATCCTTTCCTGGAATTATGGCTTGTCCATCCTCCTACTGTCCTTTCCCCCTTATCTGCCTTTGTTTCCCTTAATGATATCAACAGCTGCAAAATGTTAGGATAAAATTGTATACTCAAGTTATGTATTCTGCTTGCAAACCTTAATTAGCTAAAACCCTATATAAGCTCTCTGCCTCTGTTTATCTGCACTGAATGCTTTGGACTACTCCCATTCAATCAGTTAGTTTGTTAACATTAAAATTAAATCCAATCTCTACTCACCTCAGTTTCTCTGGTATTACATAAACTCCCTTCCAGATCTAGGATTTTATCATTCAATGCCTGTACATAAGCTTGTTGAAGAGTGCTAAGAAGAGATGAAGTCATTGCTTCCTATATCAAAGGAATTTAGTATGCAAAAGAGATAGGACATCTTTCATAATAAGCAATTTTATCATTGCAAAAGGACCAAAGTTAGTGAGACAAGCTATATATATATATATCCTTGTTTTAAAAAAGCAAAGTTCTTCTAGCTAAGTCATACTTGGGAATACCACTACTCTGATCTTTCTAACCATTCCCTACCCTCCCTCATTTTCCATCTCTAATGGTCCCTGCCTAACTTTTCTGTGCCCCAGATCCACCTTCAGTTCAGTGGCTCCATTCATCCTATCCTTTTTTTACCTTGTCTGCCCCAGGGCACATTAAATAAAGATCTGATTAAGACATACAATTTTTAAATTAAAATTTTTGTTTTCTTTGATATACAAATACTTACCCTTCTCTACCTCCACTACATCTCCTCTTCAACTCTAGTATTTCACTTGTCTCCATTATAGGGACTTATTAATCATAAGAAATATGTAGAAACCATAACATATTTTTATTCTTAAAACTTACTATGATCTCTTTAAATGTATTCATTCATTCAAAAAGCATTGGTTGAGCCCCTATTCTATGCAAGGCATTGGAATCAAATACAAAAATAGCCCTAGCTCTCAGGGAATTTAAATTCTATTGAGGGTAAAACAAAACATAAGTTTAAGTGTTTTTCAGTATTTTCTTTATAGTGAAGCATGGAATTTTCACTCTTTTTCATATAACTTATCTAATTAAAATATTAATCTTGGTAGTTACCACAAAAAAGTAGTATAGAAAATTGTATTTACATCTGGGGACCAAAATACAAATGCAGAGTAGGCTAACACTTAAATCCCTTCCCTCACCCCAAAGTAAAACCAAAGACCCCAAGAATTCAGATATAACAAACATCAAGGATCACAAGGGACCACTTTGGTGGTGTGCCTGTAGTGTAACACAGAACATTTGAAAGTATACATGTGAAGGATCAGAAAAGATGAGATTCTTGATATTGTTTTTTGCCATTAACAGAGCAGGCAGTTTATGTCTTTTCTCTCTCCCTCTTCCCTTCTTCCCCCAAGCATCTATTCCTCACTCAACCACTCAAGAGAGGCAGCATGGCCCAGTGATGAATAGGGCTACCTGGATGCCTTTTAGAATGGGATAGATGAGGGATCCAACATACAATAGAATGAATCCTCTGTCCAAAAGTCACTGATAAAGGAACTTTCTACAACTGATTCTGACATCACAAAAAAGTATCAGTAGTAAAAAACCCCAAATATGCAGTTACAAACAGACTAAAGATGGAAAAAATTGAGAGTGACCTATTGTACCTCCATGGTGTCCATCTTCAAAAGACTGTGCCTGATAAATAAGGGAGATAGGAAAGGAGCTGTGGAGGAGAAACAATATATGTCAATAAGTGCATTTTTAAACATAACTCTTATAAGAAACTTATGATGAGTTACTCCTAATACCAAAGTAGATTGTTAAGTTCTCCACCATTTATAGTTAAAAAACTTGCCTGGGCCACTGAAGGTTTAAATGGTTTTCAGGGTGTATATGTGCATATGCATTACACACATAAACACACACATATGTGTATATAAACAAATATATGTATATGTACTCATGTATGTATATATGCACCTATATACATACATGTATACATATATAGGTATATATATAATGCAAGGTAACTTGGAAGTGAGGGAAATACTTATAATTAAGAAGACTAGGAACAGCTTCACTTAGGAAATAAAACTTGAACTGAACCTTGAAGGAAGCCAGGGATTCCAAGAGAAGATAGTAAGGAGAGAGAATATATAATTGCCAGAACAAAGCAAGAAGATAAGATGGAGTGACATCCCTGAAACCACAAGTATTCCTATTAAGCTGGAATATAATGTACACTAGGGATGGATGGGCATTAATAAGAAGTCAATCTGGAAAATAAGTTGAATTCAAATTGTGAAAATCAAAACAGAGTTTTTATGTCCTAGTCATGAGACTGTGTTAATTGGAATTTCATGAGCAAAGAACATGGTCAGAATTAGGCTTTACAAGAATTGCAAACTGAGGAAATGCCCATCTATTGGGGAATGGCTGAACAAATTTTGGTATGTGATTATGATGTTATGCTATTTTGCTATAAGAAATGATGACCAGAATGCTCTCAGAAAAACTTGGAAAGATTTTCATGAGCCAATGAAAAATGAAATGTCCAGTGTAAAAATAACAGCAATATCATAAGATGATCAGCTATGAATGTCTCAGTTATTCTCAGCAGTACAATGCTCTAAGACAATTCTGCAGGACTTATGATAAGAAATGCTATCCAAGCCAAGAGAAAGAACTGATGGTATCTGAATGCAGATTGAAGAATAAATTTTTTGCTTTCTTTATTTTTATTTAGTTTTATTTTTTGTCTGTTTTCTTTCACATTACTATTATGGAAATGTTTTGCTTGACTACAATGGATAAACTATATTGAATTATTTGCCTTCTTGTGGGTGGAAAGATAAAGAGGGAAGAAGGGAGAGTATCTTTAAAAATGAATGTTAGAAATTGTTTTTACATGTAACTGTGAGAAAATAAAATACAAAATATAGTTTAAAAATAATTTTTTTACATATTATCTCTGTGGATAGATTAGAGAGAACTGGAATGGGGGGGACTAATTGTGAAGCTATTACAATACTTCAACACTGGAGAATTTGTAGAATTAAAGACACCCTAATGGATTGTTGCTGGAGCTGTAAATTTATTTAACCATTCTAGAATACATTTTGGAATCAAGTGAAAAAAAAGTGACTAAAATATCCATACCCTTTGACCCAGAGCTTCTATTTCTATTCTAAGAAATACCACATAAACACCATATTATGTATGGTATAATCTTTCTGTAGTACTTAGAAATTAGAAGGGTGTATGAAAGTCTTGAATTTGACTTATGTAATGATGACAGCTAAACATTAGTGATAGATACATAATTGTGCCAAACAAAGTGTCTGGATTCCTTTAAATGTTCTAAATCATGTATCATTTTAAAATATAATCATTAGTGAATGGCAAATACTTATATAGTTTGCTTAGCTGGTTTAATAGCTATACTATAAATTGAAATGCATAATTAGTAACATGACTAGTAATAATCTATACCTGTTTCAAGTTTACAAGGCATTTTATATGCATTCTCTCATTTAAGTCTCACAACAAACTAATAAAGTAGATACTATTATCTGCTTTTTGTAGATTAGGAAACTGGGCCTCATGGAAGTTAAGTAACTTGCACATCATGCAACTAGAAAATATCAGAAGCAAGTTTGGAGGCAAGTCTTACAGATCCCAAGGTCAGCATTTCATAGATTATGCCAAACTGCCTCCCCAGTAATTAGGTAGAAAAGTACATAATTTTCTTTCATTTTGGTTAACTACACCAATAAGAAATCTAGATGTTCCAGCTAAGAAAAAAACCAAGATATGATTGTGGTACTCTGCTTTATCTAATTATATATAGGAATAAAATATTTCCCCAGTGCTATCCTTATAAACTTAAATATTACATGATAACAGGGGATAGAGAAGTTACAGAAAAGGAAATACAGCAATTTACCTCAACAGATTGGACCTACAACTCTTACATTCAAGGTAGGGAAAAAAAGCATGATAAATGCTTGCCAAACCTATGGAAATAGGCATTAAATGATGCCAGGGATGATGATGGTGATGATGATGATGATGATGATGATGATGAGATGTCATAGTCATCAGCATCATCATCACCATCATCATCATCATCACCATCACCATCATCATTTCCTTTGGCCTGATTTAAGCATGCAGACTCTGACTGTAAGCCTATTCTTTTGATTTTCATGATTAATTATTTGCTGATTTTAAACAGTCAGTTAATTGCTTAAAAAGATCTGGAGAGGCAAGGGAATTTAAAAGTTTAACTCACACTTGCAAAACTGTCAGCATCAGGGTCTTGGCTTGTTTAATGCAGTCTTTTCAAATTCTTTGATGGGCAGAAGCTTCAGGCTTCATTTTACTGGGGTTAGTGGGGTTAATTTGGTAATAGCTCTTTTTTCTTTGATTGCTCTATAACCTTGAACAAGCTACTATGCCTGATTACATTTCTTCCTCTCTGCCTCATTTAGTGATTATGTAGTTGACAGAAAATTAAAGGTTGCAAAAATATTGTACAAACAGGGTCTATAAATTCTACACTGTTTAAATGGATTAGGGATAGGGTACGAATCTGTGATTTTGGTGACATAAGGAACTCCAAGATAAGAAGAAATCCCACAATTACTGCAAGCTGGTACCTTCATACTTCTAGAGATTTTCAAAGGACACAAAGAATTTAAATGACTCGCTTAGAAAAGTATTGCAGCATGTGGCAGGAGTGTAACTTGAAACAAATTCAAATCAATAAACTGGGTCTGGAGTCTCTAAAACCTAAGTGCAAAACTGACCTCACATACTTTCAGCTGTGTGACTTCAGGCAAATCATGAGTACACTGCCTCAGTTTCCTCATCTGCAAAATGAAGGTAATAATATCACTTATGTCCCATGATTGTTGTAAAAATAAAATAATGCCAACTTTAAAGAGCTATATAAATGTTATTCATTATTTTATTATTATTATTAGCTTTGAGACTAGCTCTTTATCACTACACTATAATGTTACTCAAAGATCAGATGATAACAAAGAAATAAACTACATACTACTATTAAATAAAAAGGCCTTTTTTATATGAAACAATACTGAGACTATGTAAAAAAAATGTGAGCAAAAATCCAGTGTAGTATTATAATATAAAGAACTAGAGGCTGAGAGGATAAAATCTTGCCTCCCTGTCATCACAAATGAATATCAATTCTATCAGGCTATTTCCCAAATTCAAATAGCACTTCACCATCTATCTCTATGTATTTGTACACAATAGTTCCTCCTCCCTGGAATCTATTCTGTTCAGGGTTCTGCTTCTTACAATTCTTTGTTTCCTTTAAAACTCCCAAGTGCCACCATCTACATGAAACTGTTCTGATTTTTTCTTATGACTGATAACAGTTTCTCCCCAAAATACCTTGCATTTCTTTGCATATACATATTTATATACAATTGTCTTCTCTAAAAAGAATGTAAACTTATAAAGGGCAGGGAAGTATAATTTCTTTTTTCTTTCTTTCTTTCTTTCTTTCTTTCTTTCTTTCTTTCTTTCTTTCTTTCTTTCTTTCT
>JAJPUD010006977.1:61341-85489 GCA_023553655.1 Myrmecobius fasciatus
GATGAATGTTGGAGGGGATGTGGGAAAACTGGGACACTAATGCATTGTTCGTGGAACTGTGAACGGATCCAACCATTCTGGAGAGCAATTTGGAACTATGCTCAAAAAGTTGTCAAATTGTGCATACCCTTTGACCCAGCAGTGTTTCTACTGGGCCTATATCGCAAAGAGATCTTAGAGGAGGGAAAGGTACCCACCTGTGCAAGAATGTTTGTGGCAGCCCTTTTTGTAGTGGCTAGAAACTGGAAACTGAAGGGATGCCCATCAATTGGAGAGTGGCTGAATAAATTATGGTATATGAATGTTATGGAATATTATTGTTCTGTAAGAAACGACCAGCAGGACGATTTCAGAGAGGCCTGGAGGGACTTGCATGAACTGATGCTGAGTGAAACGAGCAGAACCAGGAGATCATCATGCACAGCAACAACAGTATTACATGATGATCAATTCTGATGGACATGGCTCTCTGCAACAAAGAATTGTCTCAAACCAGTTCCAATTGTTCACTGAAGAAAACCATATACACCCAGAAAGAGGGATATGAAATATGGACCACAACGTAACATTTTCATGATCTCTATTGACATTTGCTTGCATTGTGTTGCCTTTCTCTGATTCTTTTTTTTTCTTGTAGATAGGATTTTTCTTGCATAACTTCTCAAGCATTTCAACATTATTAACATGTAGTGGACTTCCTGCCATCTAGGGGAGGGGAGGGGACTGGGGGTAAAATTTGTAATGGAAAGCTTTGTAAAGATCAATGTTGGGAAACTACCCATATACATGTTATACATATAAAAAGCTTTAATAAAAAAAAGAAGTGTAAAAAACTGAGAAAGAAAATAAAATGCAAGTAAACAACAATAAAAAGAGTGAAAGTATTATGCTGCGTTTCACACTCAGTTCCCATAGTCCTGTCTCTGGGTGTAGATGGCTCTCCTCATCCACAAAATTATTGGAACTGATCTGAATCATGTCATTGTTGGAAAGAGCCACGTTCATCAGAATTGATTATCATATAATCTTGTTTTTGCTGTGTACAATGATCTAATTCTGCTCATTTCACTTAGCATCAGTTCTTATAATTTCTCCAGACCTCTCTAAAATCATCCTGCTGATTGTTTCTTATAGAACAATAATATTTCATAACATTCATATACATATATAACATATATATATGCATATATATATATGTATGTATACATTCAGCCATTCTCCAACTAATGGATATATACTTGATTTCCATTTTCTTGCCACTATAAGAAAAGGGATGCCACACTTTTGTACATGTGGGTCCCTTTCTTTTTTTTAAGATCTTTTTGGGATATAAGCCCAGTAGAAACACTGCTGGATCAAAGGATATGCACAGTTTGATAACTTTTGAGCATAGTTCCAAATTGCTCTCCAGAATAGCTGGATCCATTCACAATTCCACCAACAATGTATCAGTGCCCCAGTTTTCCCACATCCCCTCCAACATTCATCCTTGTCTTTTCCTGTCATCTTAACCAATCTGACAGGTGTGTAGTGGTATCTCAGAGTTTTCTTAATTTGCATTTCTCTGATCAATAGTGATTTAGAGTACTTTTTCATATGACGAGAAATGGTTTTAATTTCTACATCTGAAAATTGTTCATATCTTTTGAACATTTATCAATTGGAGAATGGCTTGAATTCTTACAAATTTGAGTCAATTCTGTACATATTTTAGAAATGAGGCCTTGATCAGAATCTTTAAATGTAAAAATGTTTTCCCAATTTATTGCTTTCAGGGAGCTTTCTTAATGTTGTATTTAAACAGAGGTATCTTAAAAAAAACTGATCATCTCAGTATGAATTCGTCTTTTCTTGATTTTCTGCGTGTCACAGGTTATTACAGAGGAAAAATTTTCCAAAATGATAATCAAAATGATAAAGATAAACTCTCATTCCCAGATCATTCTGAAATTGATAAAGGACTTTCCTCTCTAGCCTATATTGTACACAAAACTTTGTTTCTTTATGATTTTTGTCTTAGCTACTACTCAAAAAGGATTTGAAAAATGAGGCAATTAGATGGGAGCTCTTTCTCCTTTCCTTCTCAACATGAAAAACCCCTTTGCATCACACCTTCAAACCTTTTCTCTTCTTTTACTACAGACTTAGGAGATGATGTGACTCTTTTCCCTGTGACAACAAGCACTGCTAGTGAACTCATCCTTTCTCATTTCCCTTTGGGGATCATTCTTTTGATCATTCTTTTTCTTTCCTTCATCTTTTTTGTTTTTTTTCAGGAGTTTCAATCCTGCTGAACTAAATGGGACCCCATTTAGGTTTTCCTTGACAGGGATACTGGAATAGTTTACCATTTCCTTCTCCAACTCATTTTACATATGAGGAAGCTGAGGCACAGGATTGATTTGTCCAGGATCACATAGCTATTAAGTGTTTGAAATCAGATTTAAACTGAAGAGGATGAGTCATTCTGATTTCAGGCCCAGTATTTGCTGTGTCACCTATCTTCTTCTCCTTCAAGTTAGTCTCTCTTTAACCATTGTTTTTTTTTTTTTCTTATAAGTTTACACATTTCTCTGTTGCCAAGAAAAACCTTCATTTGATTCTGTCAAATGAAGGCAGTGTGCTCTGGGAGAAAGACTACTAGATCTTAAGTTAGACGATGCAAGTTCAAATGTTGCTTCTTCTATTTACTGCCAATGATCCTGCCAAGCTACAATCTCAAATGTCTTTTACTTTTTATAACAGAAGTAAAATATTTTATACACAATAACTGCCTACATTTCCTTAGCTTTTACTCGGAACCTCATGCTCTCACAATCTGACCTCTGATCCCATCAACAGACTCAACCTTTTCTCTCCAAAGTAGCCAAGTATAACCCTATCCCCAAAACCACTGGCAGGAGATTCTCTTCTTATTGGTGGAGACGGATGCTCTCTGCTTGCATCAGGAGTGGTGCAGAGCTTGGCAATAGTGAGAGAGCTCCAATCTCTTCAGTCTCCTTACAATTCTAGAGTAAAAAATATTCTTCTCACTTTCTTCAGGTCACTAAGTCTTTTCTCATTTTGGGTCCTTTTGTCTTCTGTCTTTGAGAAAAAAAGATGGAAGATACCAATTCCCCCTCTGGTTGCGGAAGGAAAAGATTTTAGGAAGAAGCTGACATGAGAGGAGCGGGTAGTCTCTATCATGTCTGTATCCCCAGCTTGCTCTGCTAGAGACTTCAGGGGAACTTCCACTTAGGTGAGAAACAGGACCATCTCTCTTGGTTGAGCTGAGTTACCTTGTTCCCACTGTGAGAGTGCTTTTACTCTGTATTGTCTGATATATATTCTCCTCTGTATACCTTTTTCTAATTTCTATTTAGATACTGATTTGAATAAATGAGTTTTCTTTGATAAGTATTGTGTTCATTATGGAACTAATATTTGGAGGGAAAGGGATTTAGAGTTTAGGGTACCTTCTTCTTTCCAGCCCCCAGTTTTGAAACAGTATTAAGAAGTTAATTTAAAACTGAAATCCATGTCTCCAAAACTAATAATTTCTAAGGGATCAGTTAAATATAATTCTAGCTTAGTACTTCTTCTTTGAAGAGAGCAGAGTAGTGGCTTCTGGCTCATGCCCTCCTGCTTCCCTTCCTGGCAGGGATTCAAGATTTCTCTGGAAAAGAGAGAAGAGGTTAGAAATATGTCTATTCTGCCTCCCTTTGGGGAATATTAAAAAACGCCCATGCCACAGTGTGGATGGAGCTCTCAAAATATATGACTTCACTACATACTTCTCTTAATTGCTCAAACTAATGCCTTTGTCTTACTCCTCATTCTACTTGATCTTGCTTCCTTTTTATTGTCTAACAATATTGTTCTTAGTACCAGTCTAAGAGGTACCATGGATAGGAAACTGTGCTTGAATCTAGGAGAGTCCACTCACTGGATAAATCATTTAATCTCTGCCTCAGTTTCCTCAATGGTAAAATGGAGATAATAATAGAAATTTACTTCAGGGTTATTATAAGATTGAAATGAGGTATTTTTAAGGCCTTAGCACAATGCTTGGAACCTCATAGATTAATATTAATAAATATTTGTGCCCTTCTCCTTGTCTGACTCTTTGCTTTGCTTCAACACTGTTCACTAAATATAGATGTACCCTAAAGTACTATAATGCATTGTCTTTATCTCTGTGGTGATCTTCATGGGCTTTTTTTGTTGTTCTTTTTTTCAGTGATGTCCAATTACTCACAGCCCCATTTGGTATTTTCTTGGCAGAGATACTGGAATAATTTTGCTATTACCTTTTTCAGCTCCCTTTATTGATAAGGACACTAAGGCATATGACTTGCCCAGGGTCACACAATAAGTAAATGTCTGTGGCTAGATTTAAAATCAGGAAGATGAGTCTTCCTGACTCCAGGACCAGCACTCTATCTTCATCAGGTGGTAAGGGCTCAATGAACATTTCTATGAAGATGTATGTTTATTTATATGTATATACATTCAAATCTAATCTCTCTCCTGAAATCAAGCCCCACATTGTCAACTGCTGTCTGCTAGGTATAGACATCTTGATGTTCCATTGAATTCTCATCTTTTCAAAGTAGATCTCATTATACTTTTCTCCAACTCATGTTTCCTCCCTTCTTTCCTATCTCTGGATAAGGAATAAGGGATTGAAGAGATAAAGGTGATTATTATCACCTAGTTTTATAACCTTGGAATAATTTAATTATTTCTTATCCCTCACCATCCCTTTCTTCTAATTTTATACCTGTCCATGCCCATTCACTTCCCAAAGTTTGTCAATTCTACCTCAATAACATTTTTTCACATATATTTTCTTCTCAAATAACCACTATCCTAGCTTAGGCCTGCATCACTGTTCATTTATTCTACTACAAGAAACTCATAGTTAATTTCCAAGAATTCAGCATCTTCCTTCAGGAATTCTTCTTCCAAGTGATATTCCTAAAATACAGATCCGAATATCTCATCCCCACTTTAGCAACTCCTTCTTGCCTCTGGGACAAAATATGAAATTCTGTGGCATTTTAAACCCTTCACAATAGCTTTCCAGTCTTATTTCATATTGCTCTACTTCCCACATCATATATTCTAGTAAATGGAGATTACAAGAGATTCTCCACACTTGACATTCCTTCTCCAGTCTCGGTTTCTTGCACAAGTGTCTCTGTTCTACCTGGAATTCATTCTCTCCTCTCACTTCCACTTGTATAATCTACAGCTTCCTTCAAGACTCAGCTCAAGTAGTCCCCTCCTTCATGAAGCTTTTCCTGATCCCTTCAGAATTCTTTCCCCCGGAAACTATTTTGTATTTAACTTTCTATATACTTTTGTATACTTATTGTAATCCCCAGAAAAAAATCTCCTAATTGGCTGGGATTATTATTTTTTCTTTGATTCTCTAGTACTTATATACAACAGTGCCTTGCACACAGAATGGTGATGATGATGATGATGAATAGTCATCATTTATATATCCCTGAAAAGTGATTTAAATTTGTTATTTCTTTTGATCTTCACAACAGCTCTTTAGAGTTGGTGCTAATAGAGTAAGGTTTCAGTACATATAAAGAATGAATTCCTTGAGTTGTCATATGTATTCAAATTCACACCATTAGGTTTTAATTATGGAAAACACAGTAAATTGCTTTAGCTCATCAGAAATGTGCAGTATGAATTTGAAAATACTCGTTCTTCAGTGGCAGCCAAATGGCTCAGGGAATAGCATGGTAGGACTGGTATCAGGAAGAAGCTTGCTAACTGTGCCATCCTGTGCAAATCACTAACCCCGTTTTTCTTAATCCACTGGAGAAGAAAATGGCAAAGCAAACCAGCATCTTTGCCAAGAAAATACCTTTCACAGCGTTTACATTTTATGGCCCATGGAGTCACAAAGAGTTGGACATGACTGAATAACTAAACAACAATAAGCGCTTCAATAGATTCATTATTCACACTAACTGGGATAGTTATATCATCTTTACTTTTAGAGCTGAAGAACATGAGCTGATATTAACTCACTTGTCCAGAGCATATAGCTAGTATCTAAAGTGATACTTGAATTCAGGACTTTCTGGCTCCAAGTCTAGTATTCTAACATTCTGTACGATCTAGCAGCTAGTAATAAATAATTTGTGTCAGACCCCAAACAATTAATAAATTATTTATAAATAGATATTTATTAGTAATGAAAATATATTCTTCTTTTGAAAATATCTAATTTAATTGTGAGTTTTCATTGAAACAGGGTCCAAATTCTGGTCTATGTGGACCTTAAGGAGACCTTTCATTAGGTCATTTTTAAAATTTTTTAATGTGAGTGAGGGAATTGGACATCACTGTATTACATCATATATTTTAATCATTTATCAAGTGGGGCATGGCTTTTTTTAAAAATACATTTGACTCAGTTCCCTCTATGTTTGAGAAATGAGGCCTTATCAGAAAAAAAAACTGCTTTGAAAAAATTTTACAATTACTATTGTTAATTGTATTCTCCTCCATTTATTGTCTCTTTCCTTTCACCTTATCCCTTCTTAAAAGTGTTTTGCTACTGACCACTCCCTTCCCCAATATGCCTTCTCTTTTATCACTCTCACATCCTTCCCATATCCCATTTTCCTCCTATTTTACTGCCAGTAGGCTAGATTTCTATACCCCTATTGAGTATGTATGTTATTTCCTATTTGAGCCAATTCTGATGAGAATAAAGTTCACTTATTTTCCCTCTTCTTCCCCTCTTCCCCTCCACTGTAAAAGCTTTTTCTTGTCTCTTTTTAATGGTAGATGATTTGCACTATTCCCACTTTTCCCTTTCCCTTTCTCCCAGTATATTCCTCTCTCACCCCTTAATTTCATTATTTTTTTAAAAAAAATATTATCTCTTCATATTCAATTTACATTTGTGCCCTCTGTCTATATATACTCCTTTTAACTGCCATAATAATGAGAAAGTTTTAATTAATTACAGGTATCATCCTCCCAAACAGGGATGTAAACAGATAAACCTTATTAAGTTCATTATGATATCACTTTCCTGATTACCTCCTTATGCTTCTCCAGAGTCCTGAATTTCAAAATCAGATTTTCCATTTAATTCTTCTCTTTTCATCACAAATGTTTAAAAATCTTTCTGTTTCATTTCTATTTCATTTCTTTTACTCTGAAGGATTATACTCAGTTTTGCTGGGTAGCTGACTCTTTGTTGTAATCCTAGCTCCATTGTTCTCCAAAATATCATATTCTAAGCCCTCCAGTCCTTCAATGTAGAAACTGCTAAATCTTGTGTTATCCCCAATCTGACTCTACTGTACTTATGAATTGCTACTTTCTGGATGCTTGTAATATTTTCTCCTTCCTATGGGAGTTCTTGAATTTGGTTATAATATTAATGGGAGTTTTTATTTTAAGATCTCTTTCAGGAGGTGACCAATGGATTCTTTCAATTTCTATTTTACCCTCTGGTTCTAGAATATCAGCACAGTTTTCCCTAATAATTTCTTGAAAGATGGTGTCCAACCTCTTTTTTTGAACGTGACTTTCATATAGATCAATAAATTTTAAATTATTTCTCCTGGACCTATTTTTCAAGGCCAGTTGTTTTTCCAATGAGATATTTCACATTTTTCCCTATTTTTTTGCTTTTTTTGATTTTGCTTTATTATATCTTGATTTATCATGAAGTCATTAGCTTCCATTTGCTCAATTCTATTTTTTCAAGGAATTATTTTCTTCAGTGAGCTTTTGTACCTCCTTTGCCAATTGGCTAATTTTGCTTTTAAAGGCATTCTTCTCCTCGTCAGTTTTCTATATTTCCTTTTGTACCTTTCTCAATTCTTTGCTTAATTTTTCCTCTATCTCTCTTACTTGATTTGCAAAGTCCCTTTTTAGCTCTTCCAATTAGCTAATCCAATTGTTATTTTTCTTGGAGGATATGGATGTAGGAACTTTGACTTTGTTATCTTCTGAGTGTGTTTTGATCTTCCTTCTCACCATAATAACTTTGAATGGTCAGAAACTTTTTTTTTTGTCTTCTGCTCATTTTCCTAGCCTATTACTCAGCTTTTAACCCTTTATTAAAGTAGGGCTCTGTGTCCAGGGTGTAGAGCTCAGGGACCCAAGCTTCAGAGGTTTTGTGCTGTTGTTTTCAGAGATCCTTTCAGGAACCTGACTGCAAGCACTCTTTTCTGCCCTGGAGCTATTAGCTTTGTCTCGGCTCCACTGTGGCTGACTGGGGCTGTGCTGGGATTGTACATCAGACTCTCACCCTCTTGCCATAGACCTTCTGAGTCTTCCTTAGAGTTCCCAGACTGAGAGGTCTAGAAGCCTATAGCACTGCTTCTGATTCAGAGGATCCATTTCACTGATGCTGTGGTCCAGTCCAGGGCTGAACCAGACTGTCAGGCTGTGCTGGGATTGTGCACTGGGCTCTGTGGATCTACAGACCTTTTCTGATGACTTTCCAGGTCTTCTTTGGTGTCTCTGGTCCAAGAGATCTGGAAGCCACCAGTATTGCTACTGATTCAGAAGTTTGCCCAGGGCTGGGGCTGTGTCTGGGCTGCACTGTCACACCCTGCACCAGGAAGCATGCTGGATTCCCATCTTGGTGTCCCAGACCTTTTTCTGTTGAGTTTTTAAGTTGTCTTCAACTGGAAAATGTTTTACTCCATCTTTTTGGGTGTTCTGATGCTCTAAAATCTGTTAAGTCATAATTTAAATGAATTTGGAGCAGTTTGTGGGACAGGATGAGCAAATTCCTGCCTTTACTCTAGCATCTTGGTTCCACCTTTCTGTATCATTTTAAAACCAACAAATGTATTTAAAGAATAAGTAGGAACTCTGTAATGGTAACAAGCATGTTGGCTCTTAAATCCATTCAGCATTAATATTTCAGGCTGATAGAAGCTTGAGGAACGACCTTGTTCTCATTTTTATGCTTTATTTTAAATGGTTCACTGAATATTGCTGACCTTACTATTTATATGAAAATATGGGACCAATTTTTCCCCACTATTAACTTATTCAAAGTTTAAATTGCTTTACTGAGTGTGGAAAATTATTTAGTTTTTTTTAAAATAAAATATACTCAGAGTCGTATAAACTAAAATCTTATTCTCCTTCTCAACCCAACTATTTTCTGAAAGAATGATGCATAGAAACTTATCTGTTAGAAACAATTGATTTCAATTTAATCTGAAGGCAAAGATGAAACTACTAAAAGATGGTAGGAAGAAAATCAAAATATAATTATGGTTTTAGGGATGGTCAGCTGGAGCTAGCATCAGTGCTAATCCACTGCATCTCTGAATATTGTGTTTGCAGTAGACCTGTGTTGGCCAAGAGATATCAAATGTTTGCTTGAATTGCATTCATTTTTCATGTTTGTTTGACTGGTCACTGAAATGATGAATTTTAAGCTTGATTGTGTAATTTATTTATCATCCCATCTATTTTAGCAGGAAATACATTTAATATTTTAAAGTCTAAATCAAATTTTTTGCTTGAATAATGATATTTTTCTTATCCAACTTATACTGACAAACTAGAAGAGGTCATTTAAAAAAAATATGGGTTGACAAGAGAATAGCTCCTATCTAAAAATTTACCTAAAAACGTACTGTTGTTCCAATAGAGTTGAATAGGCCATCTGTAACATGTAGTATAGGATGGCAGAAAGAACACTAGATTTAGTGTAAAATGATTTGAAATCTTAGCTCTTGTACACTCTTTGTGTGATTTTGGAGGTCACTTAAAGCCTACTCTCTGGGCCTCAGTTTTTCTTCATCTGTAAAATGTCATAGGGTTAGGCTACAGGATTTATAAGCCCCCTTCCAATTTAAAATCTATTGTCTTGTGATCATTTATACCATGCATTTTATGAGAAGATAAGGTATACTATTCTTTGTTCCATTGAGACTGATCCTTCACAAGAACTTCCCAATTTTAATTAATGACATCACTATCATTTAAATTTATCCTGCCTCAAAAATCTTAGAGGCATCTCTAATTCCTCAATATCCCTTGCCTTGTTCCTGTATTTTGAATTCCTTTTCATTATTTTCATCTTTTAAAATTGAAAAAAAATGGCAGTAAATGGAACAGTGGATAGTACTAGGCCTGGAATCCAGAAGATTCCTCTTCCTGAGTTCAAATCTGGTATCAGACACTTAATAGCTGTATGACCTGCCCAAGTAACTTAACTGTTTGCCTCAGTTTCCTCATCTGTAAAATATGTTGGAGAAGAACGTGAATGCAAACTCCTCTGATATTTTTGCCAAGAAAACTCAAAATGGAGTCACAAAGAGTCAGACAACTGAAATAATTGAAGAATAACATCTCTCCTTTTCATTTGTCCTTTGGATTGCTAGGAAGCAATATTCCTAATGCACAGATGTGATTCTCACATTCCCCTGATTAACAATATTTAGGAATTCCCCACTGTCTATGTGACAATATACAACTTCAGAAGCTTGGCAAAGATCCTCTACCATCTGCTTCTACCAGTATTTCTGGCTTCATCTTTCACTCCCCATTGTATTCTCCATGTTATAGCCAAAGGGATTAATTCTTTGAAGATCTCATTCTATCCTCTCCCACTACTAAACATTTGTCCAGGCCACCTTCTAAATGAGGGGGCCGTGTGGATTTTCAAAAGCATTTCATACCATTTATTATTATTCTCAAATTCAGACATGTGTTAGTTCCTTCTTGAAAATTCCCCTTGCCTATATGAAAATTACTGGCGTTCAGAACTATGGAAAGCATATATTTATATCGGCAAGGGCTTCATCACTGCAGCTCCCCAAATACTGATGTCACAGTGGGATTCAGCACCCAAACATTGTGACTTTCTAGTCAGCCATATAGGCAGAGGTTGCTTGGCTCTGTCTGCTCTATCATCCACTTCCTATGAATTCAACATGACATTTAGGTTAGAATTCCTATTTCACAAAAACTCTAAACTTGATTTTTTTATAAAGAATCACACTTTTGTCTAGGGCTCCCTTCATGATTTTTAATGGCTTTATAACACCCCTCTTTCTCTACATTCATTGCCCAGTATTTCACTTCTATACTCAACTGATACACATTCCATCTACTATCTTGTTCTACTTCACTTACTCAATAACTGTTACACACTCTATAAACATACCCAGGGGCCTCAATACCACTTCAACCACTCTCTTTTATTAACATCAGGAGAACTTTTCTAATCCAGGGGATTTCAGAAAGCTGTGCAAAACATTATTTTCCCCCACAGAGCTGTCTGATATCCCCAGAGTTCTCAATCTTAACATCCTGCCCAAATAAAGCCTCCCTCTATCTCTGACTGTTTATAATGCTACTCTTTCAAAGAATCAGCCTAGGTGCCATCTTCTCTAATCTTCTTCAGTACTCTGCTCTTCAGCTAGATTTGATCTCTCCCTCCCAATCTTTTATGATTCTGACTTCACCTAAGTATTTATCACTTTCAACTTGTAGTAGGGCTACTTTTACCCATGTTTTATTCCCCTAATTATAAGCTCCTCAAGGGAAGAAACTATGCAAAGTATTTATCTTTGTATTACAATAAAGAGTACATTGAACGCTGATTATATATAATTGATTTTTTTTAGTTTGCTGAACATGTTATTGATTTTCAAATTTAACTGTTTGATTTATTTATGAACATATTACCAAGTTTAGAAAAATGCAAAACTAGAAATATTTATAGTTTAATTTTAGTGCCTCAAATCTTACCATGCTATGCTTTTCTTCTCCATCTGTCGAATCTTATTCATTTTTCTTAAGATACTTAATCTCTAAAATAGTTTTTACATGTAATTGGAAAAAAATAAAATATTAAATTGAAAAATAGAGGCTCAGTATCTTTATTTCCTCACCAGCTTCTCTTTTATAAAATTATAAATAAAATGAAAAAGACTGATTGATTTAACGTGTTACCTCTTGAATGGCTTTTTCCATTTAAAGGGACACAATTTTTAAGGTATTATATGTAATCCTTCTATTTCTGTTATTCTCTTGAGGAAAGCAGTTGTATATAAAACCTGAAATGCCCCTAGGCATCACTTTGGGCAGGCGGCTCTGTGAAGCCTTAATCTGAATTGTGTCATTCAAGAAATGACTGAATTTCCAGTGAAGTGGATGTTTTGGTAGCTTCTGATGGGTTCTACCATGACAGACTTTGAGAACAATCCTGGCAACAGGAAGTTTACATTATAACAACTCAGATAAGTTTATAAAGGATCATTACTAGTAGACTAGTCATTAGGGGATGAATTTTTTGGCCTCAATAGTACATAAAATAAGAAAAATTGAGAGGGCAAAACAGTAAAAAAAATACACTGATAATCTCACCATTTTAAGACCATTTACAAGCATCAGTTGCTATTTTAAATAAGGGGCAGCTAAATGGTCCAGAAGATACATCACTGGACTTGGAATCAGGAAGACTCAACTTACTAATATGTGACCCTGGTTAAGTCACTTAATTTTGTTTGCTTTAGTCCTTAACCTATAAAATGATCTGGAGAAGGATATGGCAAACAATTCCAGTAGCTTTGCCAAGAAAACCTCCAAAATTGAGTCAGAAATAGTAGGATGTGGCTGAAATGATTGAACAATGATAATAACACTACACATTAGATATTTTGTTCAGTGGCTGAGTAAATACAGCTAGAATAACTACATTGTACCAATTCTGATATTCTGAGTACAAATTATACCAGAAACATATGAGTTTGAATCTACATGGAAGTTATAAGGTAGCCCACAGGTTCTCTTTGAAGAAGAAAAGGGGTTTGTTGTGTAATGTGCCCAAAGGCAATAGAAATTATCTTATATTGCAGTGCTTAACAGTATTGTTTAGGAATACCATTAAAATATTTATTATTTATGCACCTACATCTCTTGTAGAGGATACACAGGTAGACAAATTCCACAAAGAGCTTAGTAAGAGAATCAAAATTATATTGAGATATATTTTGATACCTATTAACATTAAAACAATGATAGTAATATGTTGGGACTTTGAGAAATATTTTGATTGACATGGAATAATAATAAGATATGAAAGAAGTTAAAGATTTAAATATTGCATTATATATATATATATACATATACATATGTACATATATATAAAATAATTCCTGGTTTCAGATGAAGTGGAACTCACTATTGGTCATGAGGCCCTCCAGATACTCATGCTCATGAATGCAATGATGGTTCCATTGTGCTTGAGATTTGCAACTATGCCAAAAGTTTGGCATGCATAACACATTCATGAATACACATGTATATATATATATATATATTTATGGGTGTATGTGTAAAATATACATATACATGTGTGCATGAAAAATCAAGTGAAGAATAACACTCATTGTCCTGATTATGATGTGGAATAGAATGGGAAACATAAGACTTGTCTATCAGGATATATATTAAATAGACAATCAATTGGGTTCAGGATTAAAAGCTGAAAATAAGTTGGATTGCCATTGGGAAACTGACATGCTTTTTTAGTGATAACAATCTTCTAACAAATAATGAATTATCTTTTTATTCATTTATTTAATATTTTCCTTGTTACATTCAAAACAAAAAAAAAATGTTTCTAAAACTTTTGAGTTCTAGGCTCACTTCCTTATCTCTACCCACAATTAAGAAACCACTTATGAAGTTATGCAAAACATTTCTGTAGAAGTCAAATTGTAAAAAAACAAAACAAAACAAAACAAAAAAACTTAAATCTCTCACCCTAATGAAAATAAAATCCTTCAAGAAAAATGAAGTTAAAAAAAGAGAGAAAAAAGATAATGCTTCAGTCTGCATTCATACACAATCAGTTCCTTCTCTGGGTATAGATAGGATTCTTCGTAAGTCCTTCAATGTAGTCATAGTTGAATGTGCTATAGTAATCATGGTTGAATGTACTATTAAGAATAGCAAAGTCCCTTATCTCAGATCAAGTAAAAGCCAAGATACATCTAATCAAAAGAGATAAGGAAGGAAACTATATTTTATTAGAGGGTACCATAGATAATGTAGCAATATCAATACTAAATATATATGCACCAAGTGCAATACCATCCAAATTCCTAGGGGAGAAATTAAGAAAGATGCAAGAAGAAATAGACAGCCAAACTATACTAGTGGGGGATCTCAACCTTGCTCTCTCAGAATTAGATAAATCAAACCACAAAATAAATAAGAAAGAAAATAGGGAGGTAAACCAATTGCTAGAAAATTAGGTATGATAGATCTTTGGAGAAAATTGAATGGAGAGAGTAGGGAGTTTACTTTTTTCTCAGCAGTCTATGGAACCTATACAAAATTGACCATGTATTAGGGCATAAAAACCTCAAAATCAAATGCAGAAAGGCAGAAATAGTAAATGCATGTTATTCAGATCATGATGCAATAAAAATCACATGCAATATAAGTCCAGGAGAAAATAGACCAAAAGTTAATTGGAAATTAAATAATCTAATCCTGACGAATGAATGGCTGAAAGAGCAAATCATAGACACAACCAATAATTTCATCCAGGAGAATGACAATAATGAGACAACATACCAAAATTTGTGGGATACGGCCAAAGCAGTTATAAGGGGCAATTTTATATCTCTAGATGCTTACTTGCATAAAATAGAGAAAGAAAAGATCAATGAATTGGGCTTATTATTAAAAAAACTAGAAAAAGAACAAATTAAAAACCCTCAATTAAATACCAAATTGGAAATTCTAAAAATAAAAGGGTAAATTAATAAAATTGAAAATAAGAAAACTATTGAAATAATAAATAAAACTAACAGTTGGTTTTACAAAAAAACCAACAAAATAGATAAGCCTTTAGTTAATTTGATAAGAAAAAGGAAAGAGGAAAATCAAATTGTTAGTCTCAAGAATGATAAGGGAGAACTTTCCTCCAATGAAGAGGAAATTCGAGCAATAATTAGGAATTACTTTGCCCAACTTTATGCCAGTAAATTTGATAATCGAAATGAAATGGAGGAATATCTACAAAAATATAGATTGCCCAGGTTAACAGAAGAGGAAATAAAGTATTTAAATAGCCCCATATCAGAAAAAGAAATAGAACAAGCTATTAACCAACTCCCTAAGAAAAAATCTCCAGGGCCAGATGACTTTACATGTGAATTCTACCAAACATTCAAAGAACAATTAATTCCAATACTATACAAACTATTTGGAAAAAATAGGGAAAAAAGGTGTACTACCAAATTCCTTCTATGAGACCGATATGGTGCTGATAGCTAAACCAGGTAGGGTGAAAATAGAGAAAGAAAACTATAGACCAATTTCCCTAATGAATATTGATGCAAAAATTTTAAATAAGATATTAGCAATGAGATTACAGAAAGTCATCCCCAGGATAGTACATCTTGACCAAGTAGGATTTATACCAGGGATGCAGGGCTGGTTCAATATTAGGAAAACTATCAGCATAATCAATTATATTAATGACCAAACTAACAAAAACCACATGATTACCTCAATAGATGCAGAAAAAGCATTTGATAAAATCCAGCACCCATTGCTATTAAGAACACTAGAGAGTACAGGAATAAATGGGCTTTTCCTTAAAATTATTAGTAGCATCTACTTAAAACCATCAGCAAGCATCATATGTAATAGAGACAAACTAGAACCACTCCCAATAAGATCAGAAGTGAAACAAGGCTGCCCATTGTCACCATTACTATTTAATATTGTATTAGAAATGTTAGTTTTGGCAATAAGAGAAGAAAAAGAGATAAAAGGAATTAGAGTAGGTAGTGAAGAAACCAAATTATCACTCTTTGCAGATGACATGATGGTATACTTAGAGAACCCTAGAGACTCAACTAAAAAACTACTAGAAACAATTCACAACTTTGGCAAAGTTGCAGGATTCAAAATACACCCACATAAATCATCAGCATTCTTATATATTACCAACAAAGTTCAGCAGCAAGAGATACAAAAAGAAATTCCATTCCAAATAACGGATGATAGTATAAAATATTTGGGAATCTATCTGCCAAGGAAAAGTCAGAAATTATACGAACTAAACTACAAAACACTTTCCACACAAATAAAATCAGACCTGATCAATTGGAAAAACATTAAGTGCTCATGGGTAGGCAGAGCGAATATAATAAAAATGACAATACTATCCAAACTAATCTACTTATTTAGTGCCATACCAATCAAACTCCCAATAAATTATTTTACAGATCTAGAAAAAATAGTAGCAAAGTTCATTTGGAAGAACAAAAGGTCAAGAATTTCAAGGGAATTAATGAAAAAAACGGCAGATGAAGGTGGCCTTGCTGTACCAGATCTAAAACTATATTATAAAGCAGCGGTCATCAAAACCATTTGGTACTGGCTGAGAAATAGAGCAGTCAATCAGTGGCATAGGATAGGATATCAGGACAATCTAGGCAATAACTTTAGCAATTTAGTGTTTGATAAACCCAAAGACCCCAGCTTTTGGGATAAGTACTCACTATTCGGCAAAAACTGCTGGGAAAATTGGAAATTAGTGTGCAAGAAATTAGGGCTTGACCCATACCTAACACCACATGCCAACATAAGATCTAAATGGGTTCATGATCTAGATATAAAGAGTGACATTGTAAGGAAATTAGATGAATGTAGTATAGTTTACCTCTCAGACCTGAAGAGATGGAGAAGATCTGGAACTCTTAATTGAACACAAGATAGATAATTTTGATTATATTAAGTTAAAAAGTTTCTGTACAAACAAAACTAATGAAGACAAGATTAGGAGGGAAGCATCAATTTGGGAAATCATCTTTAGATTTAATGGTTCTGGTAAAGGCCTCATTTCTAAAATATATAGAGAATTGTCTCATATTTATAAGAATTCAAGCCACTCTTCAATAGATAAATGGTTAAGGGATATGAACAGACAATTTTCAGATGAGGAAATTAAAACCATTTCTAGTCATATGAAAAGTTCCTCCAAATCACTGTTGATCAGAGAAATGCAAACTAAGACAACTCTGAGGTACCACTACACACCTGTCAGATTGGCTAAAATTACAGGAAAAGATAATGATGAATGCTGGAGGGGATGTGGGAAAGCTGGGACACTAATACATTGTTGGTGGAACTGTGAACGGATCCAACCATTCCGGAGAACAATTTGGAACTGTGCTCAAAAAGTTATCAAACTGTGCATACCCTTTGACCCAGCAGTGTTTCTATTAGGCCTATATCGCAAAGAGATCTTAGAGGAGGGAAAGGGACCCACATGTGTAAGAATGTTTGTGGCAGCCCTTTTTGTAGCGGCTAGAAACTGGAAACTAAATGGATGCCCATCAATTGGAGAGTGGCTGAATAAATTATGGTATATGAATGTTATGGAATATTATTGCTCTATAAGAAACGACCAGCAGGACAATTTCAGAGAGGCCTGGAGAGACTTTCATGAGCTAATGCTGAGTGAAATGAGCAGAACCAGAAGATCATTATACACAGCAACAACAATATTACATGATGATCAACTCTGATGAACATGGCTCTCTGCAACAATGAATTGTCTCAAACCAGTTCCAGTTATTTAGTGAAGAAAGCCATACACACCCAGAGAGAGGTATATGAAATGTGGACCACAACATAGCATTTTCATGCTCTGTATTGATGTTTGCTTGCATTGTGTTTCCTTCCTCTGATTTTTTTTTTTTGTAGATAGGATTTTTCTTGTACAACAACTTGTCAAGTATTTTAACATTATTAACATGTAGTGGACTTCCTGCCATCTAGGGGAGGGGAGGGGACTGGGGGTAAAATTTGCAACGGAAAGCTTTGTAAAGATCAATGCTGAGGAACTACCCATACATATGTTATACAAATAAAAAGCTTTAATAAAAAAAGAAATAGTAAAACTATATAAAAAAGAATAGCAAAATCATTCACAGCTGGTCATCCCAGAGCATTGCTATAACTTTATATACAGTATATTTCATTTTGTTCTTCTGAGAACATCCTGTTCATCATTTCCCAGAGAACCATAATATTCCATCACAAACACATACCCTAGTTTATCAAGCCATTCTCAAATTGATAAGCATTCCCTCAATTTCAAATTTTTTGTCCTGAGAAGACAGCTTGTATGAATATTTTTATGCATATAAGTAATTTTACTTCTGAGTGTGTTTTGATCCTCTTTGTCACCATAATAGTTTTCAAAGGTCAGAGACTTTTTTTATTGTCTGCTCATTTTTCTAGCCTATTATTCTGTTTTTAACTTTTTAATAAAGTAGGACTCTGTTTTAAGGATGCAAGGGCCAATGTCTCAAGCTTCAGGCAGTTTTTATTTAAAGGAATTTGGAGCAGTTTGGAAGAGAAATGAGTCTGCAACACATAACAAATATAAACAAATAAGCCAACCTAGCTGAAACAGAAGTCACCCTTATTAAGTTACATGACTACTATTTCTCAATTCTGATGGAGTCCATTAGGACTCGGAATCTAAGAGTTACCAGACTTGTTTTTAAGTTTGTTCCTACTTTAATCTCTAAAGTAAATACTCTCTTATAAAAAAGAAATTGATATTGTGGCTAAATTGAACTGGGGTACTAATCAATGTGCCTTTAAACTGGGTGATACCATAGGCAGGGATTCTAGAAAATGGCCTACTCCCACTTCTCCAACTCTCTAAGGTAGTGAATACAAATTCAAATAGAAATGGATTCCTGTGGGCTGCAAATTGACTTAGAATATCAGAAATTAACATCTATAATTTGCTGTATTTGAATTTATTTTGTCAAACATTTCCCAATTATATTATAAGCTGATTTAGGATGCACTTGAGAGCTGTTTTAGTCTCACAGGGGCCATAGGGCAAAAGTTTGACATCTCTACTGTAAAGAAACTATAGAACCCTGGAGAAAGGGGAGAATGCAATAGACATTATTCTCCGATAATAGGCCATAGCATACATTAGAAACAAATCTACTTTTGGCAAAGAGAATAAACGGCCTTCTGCCAACTTTATCTTGTGTAAAACAAAACAAATACAACTTCAGCAAAATTCTAGTGAACCTATCAATGTTTTGTAAAGTAGAAGGATCTAGCAGAAAGTGAAATGAGTATCATTCCAGTATTCATCTAAAATTGGAAGTGCTCTGCCTTGGGATGTGAATAGTTAATTAAGCCACTTCATCGTGTTGCCTATTTAATAGAAATTTGGAGGACAAATTAACTTTGAGGAGATCACTTGTAATTCAGTAATAAAAGATCAGGTAGATGGAGTATTGTAGTAAATTTGTCTCTTGAGAAAATATTTGAGCCATATGGAACAAAATGCCCAGTCAGATATATATTTCCATTATCATGAACAATTCTAAAGTTAAAAAATAATCAGTAATATAAAATATAACTCAAAGATAACAGAATGCCAAGATTATGTAAAAAAGAAATGATGGTAAGGTTTGAGTATTAAAATTTCAACAATTTCCTGATTCTAAAAATGATAAGGTAGCTTGCTGCAAAACATTTATTTCTATCTAGCTGCAGTATCCATCGAATTTTACTAATTCCATTCTACTTCCACTCCATTAGATACATATCTCCCTTCCCACTTATATATTCTCAAGAATACATATATATCACCCAATTTTTATTATGTCATTTTAAATTGAATAACACATTATCTAATATCCAAGTCTACTCAAATGCTTGCATAAGCAAACAGGTAATAATAACACATGTATTTTAGAGTGTCTGTCTAGAAGGTGGTAAGTGTGTCCAGAGGCAACATGGTAACATACTAAGAGTACCTGGATGCCTCATTTTCATTATCTGTAGAATGGGGATAATAATTACATCTATCTTTCAGGGTTTTTTTCTGAGGATCAAATGAGATAATATTTATAAAATGCTTAGCACAGTGCCATGCACATAGTAAGAGCTATACAAATGTTAAAGCAAACAAACAAAAATCAAGTCAAAACAAAACAAAACCTTTGGAGTTAGAAATGTCCTTGATTCAAATGTTAGCTCTGGCTTTTACTGATTACATGAGAATGCATAAGTCACAACTTCTCATTACTTTATTCATCTTTAAAAAGTGTGGAGGGGGGAAGATAATATTGACAGTATCTCATACAAAATGTTCCAAAATTATCCCCAAGTTCTTACGGTAATTTTAAGTTTTAATAGCTTAATGTTTCAGTTTAAGCTTTCATTAAATTTAAATTGTACCAAAACTTTTGGGAAACCCTGTTTCTGTAAAGCACTCTATGAATGTTAGTTATTTATGATCTTTTGCTTCTCTTAGTTCTTTTATCAATCTGACAAGTTTCTCAAACTACTTTTCTGAATTATCATGCATAAAAACTCTTCATATTCATGAGTACACGCCAAGGTTTTACTTGGCTTTTATTTGCCTCAACATTTTTCTTGGTGAACAGATAATTTCATGGTAGTTAACTATTATTTCTATTACAATGATGTCCAAATTTATATTATAATAGTAATGATAATAACAACAATAAAAGCATTTGTGTAACCCTTTAAGGTTTTCAAAATACTTTATAAATAGCTCATTAACAACTTAGAAATGTAGATGCTATTATTATCTTTGCTCTACAGATGAGGAAATGGAGGCAAACAGATTAAATGACCTGTCCAGGGTCACACAGTTAGGAATTGTTTGAGGATGTATTTGAAATCCATTTTTCCTTACTCCAGGCCCACATCTCTATGCACTATAAAACTTCCCTGTTTCTTATCCTCTTATTCCTCATATATCCAACCCCAATCTCTTCCTAACATTCATTTCTATATTACCAACAGCATAGTGGAGATTTCAGATTCAATACCCTGTCTGAAGGTATGTTTCTCATATTCAATATGTCTAAAGTAGCACTCTTTTATCTTTCTCCAAAAACTATCCATCTTATAGGCATATATGTTATAAATGAGGGAACCCTATTCTATTAATCTCCCAGGTTTGCAATCTTATAGCTTATTTCAATTTTTTACTATACCTCACTCCACAAATCCAATCAGTTACCAGGTTTTAGTTTCTAACTCTACATCTCTCACATCTGTCTCCTCTTTATTCACATGACAATAAGCATAGTTCAGACACTTATTACCTTTTACCAGGATTATTACCACTTACTCCTGATTGATTGATATTCATTTAATTCACTCTTCTCCATAAGTCATCCTCAATGCTACTGCAAAAAGAATTTTTTTCCCTATAGCAGAGGTCTTAAATGTTACCCCTCTGCTTGATAAACTTCATTGATTCATTAAAACATAAATAAAATTCTTCTACCTTGCCTCTCATGTTTGGCTTTTGCAGTATTTTATAGTCTAGTTCCAAGCTGCCTTTCCAGTTAGGTTCTTATTCCCCTTTATACACTTTATGGTGTTTAAAGCCAAACTGGCCAGCTTATTGTTCTTTACACAACATCTGATCTCCCATCTCTGCACATTTGCATAGATTTTTACACTTGTAAAGTGCCCCTTCTTCATCTCCATCTCTTAGAATCTTGATTCCTTCAAATTCTCAAGTTAGTTCTTCTATATTAGGCTTCTCCAAAGTCCTTTAGTTACTCAGCAAACAAATATTTAGTAAGTGTTTACCATGTAACTAGGAGTCATAGTGGAATTCAGCTATTTACCCAAATATATTGTGTAAGTGTGCATGTGTGTATAAGTACATATATATGTTACCTGTGCCATTAGAACAAAAGCCCATTGAGAAATGGTTCTTCTTCTTTACTACTTTTGTATTTCTATCACTTAGTATGGTGCCTAACACTTAATGCTTATTGACTGATTAGCTTTTATAATATATTAGTAGCTTACATTTATTTTGCATTTTCAGTTTTTAGTACAGCACTTAATCTACATTATCTTCCAAACAGATTTCATAGAATTAATTCTCATAATGCCTTTGGTGGTTACAGGCAACCCCCAAATGTTATGGTTGCTAGTCATAGGAAAAAATGCTAAATCATGATTGATTAGAGAAATGCAAATTAAACCAATTCAGATACTACTCCCCAACTCTCAGATTGTTTAAGATGACAGGAAAAGATAATGATAAATGTTGAGAATGTGGGAAAATTGGGACCCTAATACATTGTTTCTGGAGTTTTGAATTGATCCAACCATTCTGTAGAGAATTTGGAACTATGTCCAAAGGGCTATCAAACTGTGCATACCCTTTGATCCAGCAGTCTCACTATGGGGTCTGTATCCCAAAGAGATCGTAAATGAGTAAAAAAGACCTACACGTGCCAAAATGTTTGTAGCAGCTTTTTTGTGGTAGCAAGAAACTGAAAATTTAGTGGATGCCTACCAGTCAAGGAATGGCTGAATAAGTTATGAATGTAATGGAGTATTACTGTTTTATAAGAAATGATGAGCATGCTGATTTCAAAAAAGCCTGGAAAGATCTACACAAACTGATGCTGAGAGAAGTGAACAGAACCAATAGAACATTGTACACAGCAACAACAAGATTATGTGAGGACCAACTGCAATGGACTTAGCTCTTTTCAACAATTCCATCATTTGAGGCCATTCCAATAGAGTCGGGATGGAAAAATGCCATCCACATGCAGAGAGATAACTATGAAGACTGAATGTGGATCGAAGCATAGCATTTTCACATTTGTTGTTGTTGTTTGTTTTTTTCTTGTGTTTTTTCCCCTTTTGGTCTGATTTTTCTTGCACAACATGAAAAATATAGAAACGTGTTTAAAAGGATTGTATATATTTAACCTATATCAGATTCTGTGCTATATTTGGAGAGGGACAATGGAGGGAGAAAGCCTCACAAAAATGAATGCTGAAAATTGTCATGTATTTGGAAAAATAATATACTATTGAGAAAAAAAGTGTTATGACTGTGCCGCTCTTGCTACATAAGAAAATCCAAAGAGATTTAGTGAATGGAAAGCACAAGAATACAGAAAAAAACCGCGAACATAATTCGGGCTTCACCATCTTTCCTTTTTTTCCTGACACAGGTGAACCACTATTAATCGTCCTAGGCATCAAGCAGAATATGATGATGCTTTAAGGAAGTAGTCAGCCAATCATCTGCTGTCCATTTGGGGATGTGGAAATGGACAAAATTTAAGCAACCTCTTTAATGTGAAAGGTAAAAGTTTCTTTGTTGTGAAAGATACAACACATCATCAATAATGTTGCTCTGGGGGAAGAGATCTCCAGCCCATATTGTCAAGGATACCAGATTCACAGTGAACTATTCTTGTCCTGCTAATCTCTCACCCAAAGTAACCTCCACCATCTGCTTTCTCTGCTCACAGGCAGCTAAGCATTACAAAGATATTTATAAAAAACAAACAATTGTACTGGATTGAGGCCACTACAGACCCATATTCCTTGTACTCTGCTAAACCCACAATGATGCTCAATTTTACTCATCTCTAATTCCCATCCCAGCTCACAGGACTCTTTTTCTAAGCTTAAGGTGCATTCTCTTAGCACCTGGGATCTTCTTGTCCTGGATCATCTTTACACCTTTCCAGTCCCTTTTTCTTTTCAGTGATTTCTTCCCAAAGTACCCAGGCTGGCTCTGATTCTGAGAACATTTCACTACCATCGACTATCTTCCTTCTTGCTTTTTAGATTTTTTTTTTCTTATCCTTCCTTCCTTCATTAGAAGGTAGGCACTTTGAAAGCAGGGGCTATATCATTTTGCTTGGATTTGTATTCTAATTGCTTAGCATAATGTCTGGCATACAAAAGTGTTTTAATAAATATTTATTGCCTTTTCTTTATGGGCTTCCTGTGACATTTCTCATTACATTTGTAATGAGAATCTCTCTTCAGACTTCCAAGACTTAAATCTACTTTCATCACTCTTAGTTCTTATTTGTACTTTACTGAGGAAGATGACATATTTCAGAAGTCCCTTCAACTCTTTTTTTTAACTCAAAACTTTGTATTATTTATCCTCCATCAGGAAGGAAGGGAAGGAAAGGGAAGGAAAGGGAGGGGAAGGAAGGAAGTAAGGAACAAAGGAAGGAAGTAAGGAACGAAGGAAGGAAGTAAGGAACGAAGGAAGGAAGGAAGGAAGGAAGGAAGGAAGGAAGGAAGGAAGGAA
>JAJPUD010006977.1:85499-117403 GCA_023553655.1 Myrmecobius fasciatus
GAAGGAAGGAAGGAAGGAAGGAAGGAAGGAAGGAAGGAAGGAAGGAAGGAAGGAAGGAAGGAAGCATGGTGGAAAGAAAAGAAGGAAGAAAGGAGGAAGGGAGAAAGGGAGGGATGATGGAAAAGAAGAAAGGAAGAAACTAACCATTTTTAGCACTTACATACCAGGCACTTTGCTAAGTACCTTTTTACACATATCTCATTTGATCATCACAACACTGTAAATTAGATTCTATTATTCCCATTTTACAGTTGAAGGAAACTGAAGCAAACAGAGGGTAAGGGACTTGACCACTGTTCCAGGTTCCACCCTCCCCAAATTCAAAAGTTAAAGAAGGCCTCTGTGAGATATTTGTGCAATTTGTTTTTTCATAGGATAGATATGGCTGAGATATGAAGCACCAAAAATGCAGACAGAGTAGCTATATTTGAGCTTCAGTCTCATCTCTGAGTGCAAGGGACTTTATTCCCCCTAAAGTCTTGTTAAATAGTACTCCACTGAAAAACTGAAAGTAGCATGAGCTAGTAAAGAAAAATTTTGAAGTAATTTATTTTAAATTACTTTATGATCAAAGGAAGATGAGAGAAAATATCTTAAATTATGATTCATGATGTCTAACAATGCAACACTGAGTAAATATCAGACCCAAATCCAAGCATATGTCCTGCTGAAAGAAATTGTGGGAGAAGAAACATAGAAGAGACAGTATATAACAAGATCAAGGAAAGGAAAATTTCCATCTAGACTTGATGAAGCTTGTGTTGCTCTTTGAAAATGATTCTTATTTTGTCTTATAGTAAAAGAGAAATAAAAAACATACAAGTTGCGGTGCATATGATGTTTCTTAGTATATATCAATTGTTTGTCAGTCTATACAATGACCAAAAAAGAAAGAAAACTAAGCATTCTCCTTCACCTATTGTTGCACAAGACAGAACATCTCTCCTATACTTAAGTATAACCTGCCTTTTACTACTTCATAGTCTTTCCTGTTTCAGAGTCCACATTGTCCACTATTATTAAAGTTCAACTCTTTCCCTTTCACTTCCCACTATCTCTATCTGTTGAAATCTGACCTATATCATCTTATGGCTGCATCTCCATAAAGTCTTCCCCAATCTGTGTGGTAAGAAGTTGTATAACCTTCTTGTGAATATTTGTGGCCCTTTGCTTTGGTCTTATACAGTAACATTCCAATTCAAATCATGATTACATGTCTTATCTCTCTTACTGGTCTTTAATTTTCAGAGAGAAGACTAATTGCTGTCAATTAGTTTTGTATATCTCTTAATGGCTAGAGTTTTTTCTTGTGCATTGTAGGTGTTCTATATATGTTTGCTGAACAGATTCTAGTTGAAAACTAAGAACATCAGAATAATGGTCCTTTCTCAACCTGTAAGAATGACTTCTGGAAAGCTCTTACAATAGAACATATTTTGACTTTCCCAATGATATTGTCCTCAAAATTCACATTACTCTCTATGGCCTCTTCTTAACTTTGACCAAATTATCATTAAGGGATATCATAATAAATTATTAATTTAATAAGGTAATCATTAGTGGATCTACCTAATTCATGGCTGTTTCTCAGTGGAATATAATACTTCTTTAATGAATATAAGCAGGAATGTGCTGGTAAATATTTAACAACCAGCTCTCCAGGAAAAAAATGTATTCCCAACACAGGCTTAAATTTAATCTGCATTATTAATATTTTTCATCACTTTCTTAACTCTAGGCAACCAACAACCAAAAAAGTCAAGTTCTAATTTATAATAGTTGCTGATTTCTAAGTTATAAATGTTCACACTGAAAATGCAATAGGTTTCAGAGATGTTACAAATTGGCTCCAGCACAGCTCTTAACAAAGTTAAATCCAATAGTCCTACTCTTGTGATAAAGAATAGTAGATAGATTGCTCGTCTTGGAATAGCAAAAATAGTAATTTATAGTAATGATTAGGTGATTTTTGTTTTTCGGTCTTTTTATTTTTCACCATTTCCAAATCTTTATGAACTCCTGTGGGGTTTTCTTGGCAAAGACACTGAAGTGGTTTATCATCTACTTCTCCAGCTTTACAGATGAAGAAACTGAGGCAAACATGAATAAGTGACTTGCCCAGAGTCATACATCTAGTAAGTGCCTGAAATAAGATTTGAACTCAGGTCTTTTGACTCCAAGCCTGATGTTTTATTTATTGTGTCACATAGCTGTCTTGATTTCTTGCTATTTGAATTGTACTTATAACTTGGTGTCATGGGGAACAGTGAATGGACATTAACATATATATGGTAATATTATCTACAAGAGTAAAAACCATTGTACAAAGCCAACTCAGTGTATGACTCTTCCAATTTGTGACTCATGCAGGATGTGATTAGTACCTATGGAATGGTCTGGCTATTTAATTATACTGTGTCATGACAAAGGCCAAATGAATGCATTTTGATAAGTTTTCATTTATAGGAATGTTTGGGGGGATAAATCTTGGTAATGCCTACTATGAAGTTTATAACAATTCTACATTATGTTAGAATGGAAATAGCAACATAGCATGACACAGTGAATAGAGGGTCACTTTCAAAATCAAGTCAAAATCAAGAAGACCTGGCTTCAAAGTTTACCTCTGAAAGATACTAGAAAGCCAGTGACTTAATGCCTTAGTTCCCCAATTTTAACACAGTAAGTTACTAAAGAGTCTGCACCAAGAATATTAAAATTTTGTCTGAGAGGGGGAAAAAAAGAAAGAAAATAATTCCTTAAATTTACTTGGAAATATAATAGGAATTTTCATTAAATCTTACATTGAAATGTTGTATGTTTAAAATTTTAAATTCTACTTCCCTCAAAATATAATGAAATTTGTTATATGATAGAAGAAAACACCATTTGTACCAAACATTTGATTTGATGGACATATTTGTTCTTAAGTTGTTAAGCATTTTATAAAAAAGATTACATTTGTTTTTTTGTTAAAAAACATGATAAAATCAATTTCAATTTTATAGACTTTACAAAGAGAAAATGATGTGTAGTGGAGCAACTTAGTGGCACAGTGGAGAGACTATTAGCCCTGAAGTAAGGAGGACCTGTGTTCAAATCTGGTCTCAGATACTTAACACTTTTTAGCTATGTGACCTTGGGCAAGTCACTTAACCCCAACTGCCTCAGGGGAAAAAAAACATGTGTGAGAGTGAGGATGAAAGTAAGGAAAGACAGTTTTCAAAGAATTCCATGCTACAAGATAATATCAATAAAACACTACTTGTTATGATTATTTTATAGAGGTCAGTTATCTACAGCATCAGCATCAGTGAACTCTGAGGATTTCAAAAAGGCACACAAGGAGACAGCATTAATTTTATTTTAGTTACAAGACCATATTGAGATTTATTTGACTTAAATCTGTGATGAATTCATTTTGACTTTAAAACTAAAAAATACCCACTGTGCTCATTTATTATATCTTTCAATACTGCTATATTTTCAGTATTCTGAACTTTTGTTGGATAAATAAATGTATGAGCATAAAGTCAAAGTATGTCTCATTATTTCTTTATGGACATAAGAAATCCTAGGACACATCTAGTTGTTATAAAATCCTTATGTTAGAAAAATACACCCAAATCATGAATTCAAATAATAGACAGTATGACATAGGAAACAAAGTGCCAAACTTGAAATGAAAAACTGAGTTCAAGTCTTATCTCTCAAATTACTAGCTGTATGACTATGGGCAAACCATTTAACTCTTCTGAGACTCAGGCCACTTTCTGACACTATATGGGTTATAACTTTTGTTATTATAGAGAGTTCTTAAACCAACAAAATGAGAGATCCTTGCCTTATTGATGCAACATTAACTTTTTTTGTTTAGTAAGGCAATCTGGATAAGATGACTTACCAAGGGTCACACAACCAATAAGTGTCAAGTATCTGAGGCCGAATTTGAACTCATGTTCTCCTGATGTCAGGATTTGTGTTCTATCTACTGCTTCACTTAGTTGCCTCTGAATCTTTACCTCACAACAACAAAAGCAGGAAAATGATCATTCTTGGTCAGATTTATTATATCACAGTGGCATTATGAAATAAACTCATCTCTGAAGTCATTCAAATCTTTAAAAAATATATTTTCAAGTAATACTTGAGAAAATATCTTCTAAGAATTTAGTAAATTCTTTGACAAGGTTGTGTTTCCTTTTATCTGTCTTCAATTTATCCTCAAGTATAAGGGATACTTTGCAGTTGTAATCACTTAAGATGAATTGATCAGGTTTATGCCTAGTAATTCATGCTGTAAAGAATACTGGAATGTGTTTGATTTTTTAAAAGAAACACTGTATTTGAATTTAAACTGCAGGGAAAAATTAGCATCTGGGCCCCTTAAAAAAAACCTTGCA
Organism: Myrmecobius fasciatus; assembly: GCA_023553655.1. Classification (NCBI taxonomy): domain Eukaryota; kingdom Metazoa; phylum Chordata; class Mammalia; order Dasyuromorphia; family Myrmecobiidae; genus Myrmecobius; species Myrmecobius fasciatus. The sequence continues at coordinate 89,903 of JAJPUD010006977.1, forward strand.
AGTAAATTGTATTAACCTTCAGCTGAAAAGAGAAACCTTGAATGATAGAATTAGGAACAACTGGGGAAAAGGCAGTGCAATTGCATGTTTTACCCTCAAAAAATTGTTGCAAGTTCCAAGAGCTTAAAGTGAATGCTAATGCAAAAGAGATGATAACATTTGGAAGATAGAAGAATTGTTTGGCTGGAGAGATGGCCAACTGGGAGAAAATAAGGAGAGTACTGAGTGCTGAGAGTGTACAGCCAACAGGTACCAATTATTTACTTAACTCCTTGCCTTGAACAATTAAGTATAGATTGGAAGAGATAAGCAGAATAAGTAATGAAAATTTCCTGGGCAGTCCCTAAGTGGGAGAAAGATAGAAGCCAGTATCTGAAAAGTTCATTTGAGGAATAAGAATTTCATTTTAGCATTGTTCTATGGAGGAACAGAGACTTTTAGACATTTTTAAATCAAGAAAGGATCAAAATAAATTAACACAATGGAAATATTACTTTTTTGATAAGTGGAAAGCAAACTTCTCTGTGTTATCATTTAAATACTCTCCCTCATATTTTTTTCTTAAAAATTAAATACATGCTCATAATGAAACATTTAGGTTTTGATGTGTTAATAATTTTCTTTATGAATATGGCACCATTACAATAATGTTTTTGACATATGTTTTCTCACAACTTTTCAGTGTTTTTATTTTATTTTTCAAAACCTGTAACTTCTTTGTGTCTATCTCTTCTTTACATTTATAGCACTTTGACTCCCTTCCATTAACCCAAATCTGACTTTTCCTTCCATTAACCCAGTTCTTTTTTCCTCTTAAAAAACATCTAGTGAAGTGATCTTTCCCTCCTGTGAACTCTTCTAGAATTTTAATTATTTACACAATTTTCTTAGCAATGTGGTAAATATTGCTTTATAATTTATTTGCAACTATTTCCTTGAACATTTTGTGTTAATTGTCATAAAATCATACAGATTATGAGATCTTTGAGTTCTAAGAAAACAATTTTTATCTTTTCAGGTATTCCTCTGAGTTCCTAGAACTGTGTCTTGTATATAACATCAAGTCATTTTATTGATGCATGTTGTCCAGATAGATGATCCTGTTAGATGGGCTACACATTAAGTTAGTTCGCTGCTTAAACAGATACTGAAGATAGATGATGAAGTGGTCCCAGAAGTGAATAGGAGGAGAAGATTAGGCTGGATTTAAGAAACTGCACAACATTTTTACTTGTTCCAAGGTCCTCTCTGTAATGAAATCCTATCTTTTAAAAACTAATCTTTTCAAAGTTTCAGGAGGCACTCGAGCATAATGGATAGATAGCCAGTAACACCGGTGTTCAAGTCCTCACAGACAAATTCAGTCTATGGAACCATGAGCAAGTCATCAATTAACTTCTTACTTAAGGCAATTCTTAAGACCTTAAGTTGCTGAACAGTTGCTTATTTGAATTGGTAGAAAGATTTTATTTTTCTCATTGAAGTTTCCCTATATCAGTAAAATCACAAGTTCATTCTCTATCCTTATCCTTATTTCCCCACTAATGTCTTATGGTTCTGAATCACACAACTATGATGTCAGACAAATGAAGTTAGTTAGTAAATAACCATCTATTGAAGTCTTACTATGTTCCAGAAACTGTTTCAAATTCTAGAGATGCAAAGAAAGGTTAAAAGACAGCCCCTACTTTCAGATATTTTTTATTCTAACAGGGTTACAATAATTATGTATATACAAGGTATTTGAATTATAAAATTAATTAGTTGTATAGTAAATGGATGTTAATACCAGAAGGAAGGTACCAACAATTATTGAGAAGAGTGGAAAGCAAAATTAGAGGTGACATGGTAGATTTAAGTTAACTGAAGAATAGTACCAAGGATAACATGCACATGTGTGAAGTATACTCTAATAAAAAAGACACACTTAGCCAAAGAAGGAAGTTGTCTAGCTTTGTATAAAGTGTGAATATCATGCTACTTTCAAAATATTGAAAGAAACCAAGGAAAGTTTCTCTTTTATTTGCCAGATTCTCTATAAGGGACACATAGAAATGAAAGAGATTAAGCAATCATACATGTCTGTGATATACAACAGTAGGTGGGAATACTCATATTAATTAGTTTGGGTTTCCTCCAAAGTAAGCCCCAAAATCTTTGTGATCTGAAGTCAATAATCTCATCCTCCTTGACCATTTTAACTGACCTAGTCTGAATACTGTCCTGATGGATGATTTTTTAAGTGTTGCCATTGTTAGAGCCACATACATTTTTTTTAAATACTTTGTTCAAGGGCAAGATTTTTAGGTTTTATTTCCAAGTTTCTTCCTGATAATCCTTAACATTTTATTATTATCATTTTCATCCTTCTTTACCTTCTTGTAATATTTGCCATTACTAAATTTTTCTTACTCCTAGGTATTCTCTCTTCTTTAGGAGTATTAGGGCATGGTCTTCTCTTCATTTTCCTGTCTGGTTGCTTCTCCATATCCTCTGCATATTCCTCTAGGTCACATCCACTAACTGTGGATATCTTCTTAGATTTATCTTGGACTTTTCCTTCCTTCTCTTTGTATTCTCTGGCATTTGATGATTTCATTTGCTCCCATGTGTTCAGTTATAATCTCTGTCTAGATTATTCCCAGCTCCACTTCCAGTAATTGTTTATCACCAACTGCTTTTTAGACATTTCCAGCTGGATGTCCAATAGGCATTCAAAACCAACTTGTTCAAAATAGACCTCATGCTCATTTCCTCTAAATCAACCCATCTTCCAAACTACTCTATTATTGTCAAGAGTACCATCATAATTCCATTCACCTATGTTGGCCTGGATTATGGTAAGTAACCCTTAAACTGGAATCCTGGTTTCTCTTTCTTCTCAAATCTATTATCTACATAATTACCAAGAGATATTTCTTAAAGCACAAATCTAATTATTTCAGTCCTCTTCCTAGGCAGATAAATGACTCATTATATAGAGAGCTGAACTGGTAATCAATAAGACCTAACTTCAAATCCTGCTTTAAATACTTATTAGCTGTATGATCTCGAGCAAGTTACTTCACTGCTATCTTCCTCAGTTTCCTCAACTGTTAAATGATAATAATATTAATAGCACTTACTCCAACCTCCTGAGTATTGTGAGGATAAAATAAGATAATATTTGTAAAGTACTTTGCACAATGCCTGGTACATGGTAAGTGGGCATTAATACATGTTCCCTTCCATTCCTGAAATTATATTATTCCCAGAATAACATTATTTTTTTCCATTTACAACTCTTCATAATCTTGATCTTTCCTAACTTTCTAATCTTTTTACACATTAGTGCCCTCCACATTTTCAATAATTCAGCTGAACTGGCCTTAAACTGATCCTCCCACACAATTCTTAAAGCATGACTTTTATTCTCCATGCCTGGAATGTTTTTCTTTCTCATTTTTGCTTTTTAGAATCCCTGATTTCTTTCATGACTCAGTTCAAATGACTTTGAAATCACTTGAAGTCAATGAAGTTTATAAAGGACACCTTTCCTAGTCTCCCAAACTGACAGTGCTCTCTAAGTTAAGGCTCTACTTATTCAGTGTGTATTATGCTTGTTTTAGCCTGTATTCAGACAATACCTGTTCTTCTCTGGGGGTATATAATATTATCATGAGTCCTTTAGGGGTTGTCTTGGATCACTGTTTTGCCAAAAATAGTTAAATCCTTCACAATTCTTCACAATATTGGTGTTGCTATGTACAACATTTTTCCAGTTCTTCCCACTTTACTTGCATCAAATCATGTAAGTCTTTCCAGGTTTTTTGAAATCATCCTCCTGGTAATTTTTTATGGCACAATAATATTCTATCACAAACCTATACCATAACTTGTTCATCCACTCCTTATTTAATGGGCATCCCCTTAATTTCAAATTCTTAACCACCATTAAAAAGCTCCTACAAATATTTTTTGTACAAACTTTCTTTTTTTTAATCTCTTTGGATTATAGAGTTAGCATTGGTATTGCTGGATCAAATGGTTTTGATTTTTCCCCCTTTTTCTTTTGTATCACCAGAAATAACACATTGCCTGATCTACAATAAGTATTTAATAATTGCTTATTGACTGATTGGTTCTGAGGTAGTCCACTGTACTTATGTCTCTGGGATATAGTCTACAGTGATTTTCATTGCTCTTTTCTGAGTCAGAAATTAAGTGGCTTATCACTATAAAAAAGACTGGTTTTAACATATGAAGACTTGCCTTGGAATGTTAATTCTTCCTCTTTTTCTCTATGATGCTGGATAAATATTTTAATTTCTCTGGGTCTCAGTTTTGTCATCTGTAAAATGGGTTTGGATTGGATGATGATGAATGTCCTTCCAGCTCCAAATCTGATTCAATGATAGCTTAAAGACTATCAGCCTATTATTTCATCTGCATAGGTAATTTTTTTTTCCCAATCATTGCTACCACAACACTGCCACAATTTAGTACTTAGTTTCAAGAGTTGCCTTGACCCAAGGTTGCATCATTTTATGGCCAGCCTGGAGATGAGCCTATTGGAAAGCAGCTATCCAAGCCTATATTTGAAATCTTTCCATATAAGTAGGATCTGTCAGAGTTTGTCTTGCAGGCATAACTTTCAAAAATTCCTAGTCACTTCCATGCCACATTGAAACATGAGAATAAGATTTAAATGGGAGATCTTTGTGTATAGCTGGGATTGTTCCCCCTCAAAGTTATTACTTCCTAATTTTTTCCAATTTCCTAAAAAAGTTGCTATCAAGATCTTAGAACTTACTCTGGACCGGCATTATATAGTCACTACATTTTCAAACATGAAATAGTAGGAAATGGTGAAAGAACTAAAGAAATCAAGAGAAAAATATGAAGTATTGCAGAGAAATAGAAGGAAGCAAAGTAATCACAATTCTCTTTTCCTTTTCATTAGTTTCAGAGGCTAGCAAACAAAATTCGATTACATTCTATGTTACCATTGCAGACAATCTATTTTGGGGGAATGAGCTATAAAATATAGAAATTTTAATAATAATAAAACTCTATATAAATCTAGAATTCTATAAATTTGGTCAATTTATTCACTCTCCTTGAACATTTCCAGATTTCATAGTTGTAAAGTGTAGTGAGGTTAGAAAGAAAAATTGCTATTTTTTTAATGAAAAAAAAAGTCTCTATTATAGTAAGGATCATGTCCAAACAAAACCTTCAAAATTCCATTATGCTCAAGCCACCGTACTTACTGCTACTTACTGCTAGGGTTTGTTGATTACTAACTTAAATGATTAATTATGACTTTATCAAACTATTTAAAAATCACACTACATAAAATATTTAAGCCCCAATACAAAATCCGATAGATTTGTATTTACAGATCCAGGTTCAAATCCCAGTTCTGACAACTGACTCTGATATGAACTTGGGCATGTGGTTGAACCTGAGGTCTTGAGGTCCCTGGGAAAGTAACATAAGTAGATCTTTGCTTTAGGAATATCAAATTGGCAGTTGTGTGGAAGATACTACTCAAAGATATCTATTAAGCACTTACTATGTGTCAGACTGAGTTAAACACTGTGGATACAATAAAAGTCAAAAGATAGTACCTATGTATTTTCTACAGACCTCATAGCCTACTAGGGGAGAAAACACACAAACAAATATCAACAGATAAAATATGGACAAGGTAAATTTTAGGTAATCAACAGAGGGAAAGTATAAGAATTAATAGAATTTTGAGAAAGGCTTCTTGTACAAGATGAGATCTTTGCTGGGACTTGAAGGAATTTAGGAAACTCAAGAGGTGAAGATGAGGATAGAGAATATTCCAATCCCAGGAAACAATCAGTGAAAATGCAAAGGAGTCAGGAGATTAAGTGTTTTGTATAAGGAATAACAAGAAAGCCATTGTCAGTGGATTATGGAGTATGTGGGGAAGAATAAGGTATGAGAAAACTGGAAAGATTGGGAGGCAGGCAGGATATAAAAGATTAAATGTCAAATTTTATCATAGAGGTGATAAGGAACCATTGGAGTTTACTGAATAGAAAGTGACATGGTCAGACCTATACTTCAGAGGCAGCAACTTGACAGTTGAATAAAGAATGTCATGGGCTATAGAGAAACTTGAGGCAGGAAGACCAACCAGCAGGCTACCGCAATACTCCAGGCATGATATGTTGGAGATGCAGAGAAAGAGAGACTGGAAAAGCATTTTTGAACTAAGTATAATCATCTACTAAAGAGAAATTGAAATCTTGAACTACAGAGATAGCAATATATGTGGAGAGAAGATAGTTGCAAGATATATTTGGAGGTAGAATAGACAAGACTTGTCAAATGAATGAATGTGAGTAAAGAGAAGGAAGAGCCAAAAGTCACTCCAAACTTTCAAACTTGAGTGGAAGATTGATGGAATATTCAACAGAAAGAAAGAAGCTTTATTTAGAGTTTATTTTAAAATTTTGAGCTCTCTTTTGGATAGGTCAGATTTAAGATATCAGTGGTATTATCTAGTTAGAATTATTTTATGATTATAGTTAGTAATGTAAAACTGGAATGCAAGGAGGGAGGGAGCTAGAGAGGAAGAAAAAAAGGAAAGAGACAGACAGACAAGGAGAAGGAGAGGAAGAAAAAGGAGGAGGAGAATGAAGGAAGAAGAGGAGGAAGAAGAAGAAAGAGGAAGAAAAAGGTAAAAGAAGGAGGAAGAAGGAAAAAGAAGAGAAAGAAGGAGGAGGAGGAGGAAGAAGGAGGAAGAAGAAGAAAGAGAAGGAAGAAGAAGGAGGAAGAGGAAGAAGAAAGGGAGAAAGAGGGAGAAAAAGAGAGAGAGAAAAAGGAGGAGGAATAGGAGAGGAATAAGGAGAAAGAGGAAGAAGAAAGAGAAGGATGAGAAGAGGAATAAGAAGAGGAGGAGAAAGGAGAAAAAAGAGGAGGAAGAAGGAGGAGGAGGAAGGAGAAGAATGAAAACAAAACAGAATAGAGTATAGGACAGAGGTAGCACCCCACAGAGAGTGCTATAAGAATGGTCCAATAAAGAAAACTTTCCATATAGAAACTTCCCCAGTCTCAGGCACTTTCAGTACTGCTCTGAACTAGATTCCAGCAAAAGTCCCTTTGACTTGCCTTTCTAAATAGGTATCTCAATCAATAACTTCTCCAATTGTCTGTTCAGAGGACATTAGAAAGGTCACATATTGATGACTCCTCCCCATGACAGTCCTTTCATAATACTGCAATGCTGTCTTCCTACTCCACATTTTGATTCTTTCCTCTCCAATGTATAACCTACAGGTATACTTCCTATTTCTCTCATCAACTCTCAGCAGATGCTACTTACTTTCTTTCTTATGCAACTCTCTAATTCCAGAAACTCTGGGCCAAGGCTAAAAACACAACTGTAAACATATTTTTTAAAGCATTTCTCATGCCTAAGTCCCCACAATCCCAGACATTAGCAATACAAGAACAGGCATAATTAATGCTCTGGCTGACATTCCCTAGGAAAGGAGAATCAAGGAGGAGATGGAAGAATTGACTTTTGAGCTTATAACCAGATTCTACATTTAACTATAATTCCTATGGAGATGATTTCCAGATTTATTAGTCCAGCCTTAGTGTCCTTGCTGACCTCCAGTATTAGGTCTTCAATTCTGTATTGGGTATTTATAGCTAGATTGCTCATGAACATGTTAAACTCAATAGGCAAAAAAAGGAACTCACTTTTCCTTCAAAATTTTCCCTCTTCCTAGCTTTCCTCTAATTGTATAGGGTGCCACTATCCTTTCAGTCACACAAGTTTGCAACATGGGTATCATTCTCAACTCCTCACTTTCACCTTTCTCTACATCTAATCAGTTGCCAAGTTCTCTTTCTATCTCTTGCATATGCTCCCTTACCTCCTCAGCTACTGTCACTATGATAGCACAGGCTCTCATTCCTTATGCCTATACTATTGTAATAGGCTACTGCTCTCTTCTATAGTCCATTCTCCACTCTGCTGTCAATAAATTTCATTGGCTTCTTATCAATTCCAGGGTCAAATATAAAATCCACTGGCTTTTAAAATCCTGCATGATTCTGTATGACCAGACCTGTCTTTTTACACCTTATCTTCCTCAGGTATTCTGGGATACCAATGACAGTCTGTCTCCTAGTTGTTCTTTATATATGAACACTCCCTCTGTAGACTCTAGGCATGTTTAATGGCTGCCCTCCCTTCCTGTAATCCTTAGCTTCCTCATCTCCTCCTCCTAGATTCCCTGGATTCCTTCAATTCTCAAAAATGGCAATTCCTGCATGAATCCTTTCTCCACTCCCCTCAATAATAGTGACTTTCCTGTTTATTATTTCTAATTAATTCTCTACCTTTTTGAAGCAGCTAAATGTTAGAATAGAGTGCCAGACATGGAATCAGGAAGATATGAGTTTAAATCCATCCTCAGACTCTTACAGGCTAGCTCTATGATCTTGGACAAGTTATTTATCACTGATTGCATCAGTTTCTTCATCTGTAAAATGAGCTAGAAAAATAAATGGCAAACCACTATAATATCTTTTCCAAGAAATTCCCACAAAGGGGTCACAAAGAGTAAGACACAACTAAAAATGATTCAACAACAAATTATCTTGTTTTGTTGTGCCACATTTCCCATGTCTCAGTTTCCCTCGATTGTTTTATCTGTCTTAATTGTTCTGCCTCAGTAGCAACCTCTCCCCATCCCCCTTTCTGGACAATTAGGACTGAGGTAATTGGGCTGCAGAGTTATGGCCACTGGCACTCCAGATGGCCCATCTCAAATACCTAGACATAACCTTTATCTTTTGGCTTCAGACTCAGTGTCTCCTAGCTTCTTCCCAAACTTATCAGAATTTATGATCCTTCCTCCATACACCCAACCTGTCAGAACTGAATTTATAGTCCTTTCCTGGAACTCCAATTCCCCCCCCCCAAGCCCTCTGCCTCTTCTCGGTCTGCCTTTGTTTTTCTGAGTACTGGAGCCCTATAAGAATCCTTGGAGCAAACTCTGTGAGGCTGGATACCTTGAAATCCAGATGGCTGGCTATGGTGGCCAATCCAAACTCTCTGGTGCTGGATTTATTGAGATCCAGATAGCTGGCTAACATAGGCTACCAGTCTAACTCTCCATGGACTGGATGCTTTGAGACAAGAGTCCCATTGAGTCCCATCCATAGCTGTGGATACTTGACTCTCCATTACTATCAATAAAATATTAATAATTTCTAATCTGTAGTATTGCCTCAGTTTCTCCTGGAGCATTACAGTTTGTATATAGTTGTTTGAATGTTGCTTCCCCCATTAGAGTTTTTGCCTTCTTTTGGGATCTCAGCTCTTAGAATAGTGCCTGGCATATAGCAGGCATTTCATAAGTGATGGAGAATTGCTGACTTCATGGAACAGTCTTCCCAAGGGTTTAAAAGAACAATGTACAAACCTGACAATTTAACATTTCTCCAATTCCACTTTGGCTCCTCTTGACTTTTCACAATTTGATATCCTTTCTTTCCTAGTTGGAGTATTCATTGCCTGCATGAGTACTTTTTGTGGATGTAGGGGCTCAAGAGTATACTCTGCTCTCTCTCCAAATGTCTCAATCCCTCAAGATCCCCCATGAAGTATCTAAGTGCTATTATTCAAATTATGCAAGGCAGTATCTCTTAATCTCTAGCAAAAAGAACAGGGGTATCATACTACATGATAGGAAAGAATTTATAGTCTGTGGTATACATATTTTACTTGTATCAGTTACTTCCTGTCTTCTAGGGGAAAAAAGCCAGTATCATAGAAGAACATAACAATGTTCTTTGCTAAGTATTCTTCTTAGTGTCAACAGCATATGGCACAAATTCATTGTTATGCTGTATTTGCTAAGTGTTTTCATTTGTAAAAATGCTCCTTGTATAATAAATGAACTAAGGGTACAAATTAAAAATATAAATATTTAATTAACACACATAAAAACAAGACACTAGGAATTTAAATGTACATTTAAAATACCAGCTCACTGTTTTACTGCATTCTTTTTTCCCCCTTCAATTTTTAGACTGTCTCTTTTCTAGTGGAAATTCCCATTGTTGTTTTACAACACTTTTCATATCACTTTTTTATACTATTAATAGTTTTCAACATAAAATTCAAACTCACTTATTCTTCTAATATCTCCTACATACCATTTTCAAATCAATTGCCCTAAAATATATCTGTACATATCACACCATTATTTAGAAACATTCAATAGTTTCTCATTGTCTGAACTTAGCCTAAACTCCTTAGCTTGGCAGCGAATATTATAAATGCTATGATTCCGACCTATCGTTTTCAATCTTCTCTTTTTATTCTTTCATGTAGTCTATACTAAAGACAAATTTGGTAACTTGTCTTTTGAAGAATACTTTTCCCATCCCCGTGTCTAGTCATTCTGCTTCTTAAGCTAGGTAATGTGCTCCTATTTTTCTATCTCTGCCCATGAAAATCTTACTTATTTCACAAGAAATAAAACAAATAGCATTTTTCCCCATGACAAAATGATTCCTCTATCTTTATACCTAAAATGTTGTCTTACTCTTTAGCACATGTAGGAACAGGTATAAAGAATAGAGAGATGGCATCTAATCCAGGAGTACTGGGATTCAAGACCCACCTCTGACACACACTGGTCCTGTGATTCTAAAAAAAAATCACAACTTCTCAGGGCTAAAACTCTAAGACTTTAAGTTGAAGACAACATGACTACTTGCTGGGATAAGAGGAGTCTCCTTGTGACAGAGTTGTCTATACCATTGAGATCACAGGTCCAACTCCACCCTAATGAGATCTTCAATCTCTTTCATACTTAGTAATCCATTTTTCATTAATTATTTCTTTGATTCCATAACATATTATAGCAACAGTCCTAGGTTATCCAAGACTATGACAAGAAAGTACCCATATTAACAGCCATTAAAAGCTGAAAAGGCTTTATTTATTGCCTGGGCAAGACTATCATTTGAGAATAAGTATAGCTGTTTACAGAAACTATTAAAAATTTTTGCACACACTTCAGATAATATTAAAAGGGAATCATTTAACTAATGGGAAAATACAATCTTAGCTTCAAGTTTCTCTGATAAAGAACTCATTTTAAAATATATAAGAAAATTATTTAAATAGATAAGAATAAGACCCATCTAGTAATTGCAAAATGGTCAAAGGATATGGAACAGATAGTTCTCAAGGGAAAAATTCAAATTATCTATAGTCATATTAAAAATTAATAAATAAAAATAAATTAATACACATTCATTATCTTGTCAAAGATGACAAAAAGAGGCTATTGATAAATGTTTGTGGGGCTATAGTTAAAAAGAAAGATTGATATACTTTTGATAGAACTATGAATTGGCATAGCCCGTCTGAAAAGCAATTTGGAATTGTGAATAAAGAGTTCCTAAACTGTGGATACTCTTTGACTTATCAATATCATTACCAAGCCTATACTTTAAAGAGATTAAAGGGAAAAGATGTTGTATATGGAATAATATTTGTAGGAGCTCTTTTTGTAGTAACAAAAATGGGAATAAGATGAAAAATCATATGGAAAATAACTGATCCAATTATGGATTACAATTATATATTATTGTGGTGTAAGAAATAAAGAAAACTCAGAAAAACCTTGGAAGACTTGGAAGACAGAGTAAAGTGAAAAGATTTGTAATGTAACAACAATATTGTAAAAACAAACAATTTTGAAAGACTCAAGAACATGGATCAACTTGATTTCAGAGGACTGATAAAGAATGCTACCCCTTCCTGACAAGAGAGATGATGGACTAAATGAGTAGAAGTAATTCATTTTTGGACATAATCAATATGGGCATTTGTTTTGTTTGACTGCATATTTGTTACAAAGTTTTTTCTCCCCTTCCTCTCCCTCTCAGTGGGGTGGAAGTAAAAAGGAGAAAAACAAATGCCTGATTATTGAAAAAAGTCAATTAAATATGAGAATCATTATAATTAAGTTTTAAAAGCTTCATCATCAGAAGGTTGAATTTCAGGAAACTACTTTTCTTTTGCCTGCAGCAATTAAATGTAACATGTCATTAGACTAGAAGGGACATAGGAGGTCATCAGTTTACAGATGAGGAAACTGAGGCTCAGAGAGTAAGGGATTATCCCAAGGAATTCATTAAGACCTTTAAAGAGATGGAAAGGTTAAGATTTTTGTGAGTGGATGAGATAGCCTCATTGTTGAAATCACAGATCTTCGGATTCATTAAAGTAAATTTGGAATAACAGCTGAGATGGCTGAGATGGTGAATTAATTTAGGAAGCATAAAAATTTTTCCATTCTCAAAATAGCTAATATTTATTTATTATTTTAAGGTTTGCAAAGTGCTTTAAATATTGTCTCATTTTATCCTCAGACAGCCCTGGGAGGTAGATACTCTTATAATTTATATGCTCAGAATAACTAATATTTATTTTTTTAAGGTTTACAAAATGCTTTAAATATTGTTTCATTTTATCCTCAGAGGGCCCTGGAAGGCAGATGGTATTGCTGCCCTCATTTTTGTAAATAAAGAAATTAAGGAGGGTGGAGACTATTTAGCCTTGACCAAGAGACATATGTTCCAGTTGAGACCCCTTTTTATTTGAGTAATTTTTACATGATCCTGGATATATAAAATTGTTGTGCAAATATTTGCTGATAATAAATCATAATTTCATGACTCCCACATTCAGGTAAGAGACCACATATGAGGTCATGAAGCACAGTTTAAGAAATTGGGAAGTAGTTGGTAAATATCTGAAGCAGATCTGAACTTCATTATTCTAAGTTCCACATTTATCCACTAAGCCTCCAGTTACCTGCAGTGGAGGCCTTGTTAAGATTATGCAACACAAATTTCTAGTCTATCTAGCATGATTCTGTCCAACTCTGTGCAAAGAGAAGTGTGACTAGGGCAGGATGAGGCCTGCAAGAAAATTGAGGGATTAAAGGTCACAATGTGGACAAAGAGCAGAGTTTGGGAAGGGAAAGCTTTCTAATGAAAACTTTATAAATGGAATTGTCCTTTTGCTGTGAGATTTTGGCATATGACAAAATTCTTTTGTTTATGCATTAATTTATTGTATTTAATATATCTGCTTTTACAAATTAGCATGAATATTACTGTATTTCATGACATTTAAAACTTCAAAACAAAATAGTAGAAAAATATGAATATACAGGAATCTTTTTTTTTTGACCATCATGCTGCAAAGCTTTTTCTTCTTGTTGTTGTTATTTTTATTTCTGGGATACCTGATACCTTTTTAAAAATAACTGCAAACCATCAAAGGAGCACACAGAGAGATGAATGTCATAAAACTGATTTCATGTAAATGCACTGACTTTTATTATCATGCTAATATTGCACATAAAATGTAAATTATATTTTTACTTTATATAAAAATAAAACAAATTCAATATTTGTTCAAATATGTTCAAATATGACCTCAAGCACTTGTTTCTTACTAGCTATGTGACCCTAGGCAAATCACTTAACTGCAAGTATCTTGCAAAAAAAAAAAGCAAATATTTGCATATATACTATTATCCCATTAGATTTCCTTGAAGGCAAGGGCTACTTATCTTTGTAGCTCTCAGTATCATGTATCATTCTTTTCATGTAACAGATGGTTAGAAAATAATAAAAAATGGATTGTTCAATTGCTAGAGCTATGGGAACTCCTATCAAATCATTTTTATAGCTAATTCTATATTTGTTTTTATTATTAATTTACTATTTCCTGTCAATGACAACCTTTTATTCAATATTAGTGAAAAAGCAAGAAGTAGTTTTTGCTGCTTCTATAGAAATGCTGGCCCTGAGATTCAAATTTAACCTGAGTCACTGGTGTCATTAATGTCATAATTTTAGTTGTGACTATTTTCTGAATCAGCAGATGATATATCTAGAACTTAAGATAACATTTACATTTTTACTTTAGCCACTTTCCTAAAGTATCATAGCTCCAGAAATAGAAAAGACTTCAATGAATACTTAGTTAAAACCTCTCATATTTTTATATGAGGAAACTGAGACCAAGGTAAAATGACTTGCCCATCATCATACTGAGAGTGAACATCAGAAGAAGGATTAAACCTAGGTGCTCTGAATCCAGAGGGAATGTTTTTTCCCCTGTACCACATTGCCTCCCTAGACATGTTGATTACATTTGAATATGTGAATACTGTGGATTGTCTAGATTGACAGAATATGAAAATGGCTTAACTAAAATTTCACCAAGAGAAGGTATCAAATGAGAGTTATATAGCAGTCTTCTTCTTTTCTTCTATCCATGTTTGATTTATTATCTAAAGAACTTTACTTGAAACATCCTTCTTGTTTTAAGAATTCATCAATGTCTCAAATCTTTTCAACCATCACTGAAATATAACCCATGCAAGATTTGTTCAGGGACATTTAAGCCTTTGGGGGGGGGAGATGAAGTGTTGCACATATCTTAATTAAAGGTAGCTAAAATGCCAAAAGGGAAAAATAAAATGAATCCATTCTTTTTAGCCTGTCATCTTTTGTGAACAAAAGAAATCACTGAGGACTTGGAAAAGCATGAAACTAGAATGAAGAAAAATAAGTCTCTTCCCTGGGAAAAGTATGGTATACAAAATAAAATTAAATAAAATTAAATAACCTAAATGGATTTTCAGAACTCAGAATAATTTTACCATTATTTGTTTTGTCTCATTTAAAATGACAGAGTACAATGGTTATCAAAATCATTTTTACATGTTATCTCATTGGTCCTTTAAATTGCTTAATTAGTAAATAATAGGTCTGGACCTACTTTTATTCAGGTCTTCTCACTTGTACTGCAAAGCCCCTGGCCCAAAACAACAGTACGGAGTAATCATTTCACTGGCTCAAGCAGGGAATAACCATTGTTTTGCCTTTCTTTCTTCCATCAAATAATTCCAGAGGCTGACACAGAATTTAGTAATAAACACTGTTCCAAAGCAATTCAACAACTTTTAGATTCTAAACTCATAAAACAGATTGAATAGTTGATTCCAAATTGATGTCGATCACAATGTATTTCATCCCTGAAGGTTTCATTTGATTACTTTAAAATATCTCTATGGCTTTATAGTTTTTGAAATAACTTTTCTAAGGGGGGCAAATTTTCAAAATACTTTTCTTAGCTTCTATATTCTTTATTCTAGAGAAGGAAATAACAAACCAGTCCAGTATCTTTGCCAAGAAAATTCCAAATAGGGGCACAAAGAATCAGACAACAAATATTCTTTATTTTCTCAATATGTGCTCTTGATATATATGAATTTTTATGTATACATGTGTATAAATCTGTAATGTATATATGTATATACCTACATATGGATATAAGGCTGTGTATGTAGAGATGTATATACATATATGTAAATATATATATGCGCATGTGTGTAGATATGTATACACATTAAGGATGTATTATTCCACCTGGATGGATATTTCATGAGGATCCACAAATGCAAATAACTCTTACACACATTATCTATATCTATATCTCAGGAGAACATGGTCCACCTTAGAGATTCAATATACAATATGACTTGACCCATAGTTAAAGATCTTGATTAGAATTTGTAGTCCACAGGCAGGATCTTCTCAAATACAGAACCACTACTGTACTATGATGAAGCAAGAATCAGAGTAGGACTTTATTGGAGAATATGTATATTTATAGGTTGGTGGAAAATTTTTATTTGCTTTTTGAAATTAACTGTGATTGCATCCATATAAAGAACCTTTCTCTATTAGTGCTTTGGCATTGATAGTCTGAGAAAAAAACTTTATACTAGTGAGAAACTATTTATTGTAGCCAGTGCAAGTATCAGAGATAGCCCTTGAACCCAGATCTTTTAGACTCTGAAGCTATCAACCACAGTAGGCCACAAAGTATCATGTTTATTTTAAATATATACTTTAAATATATGAGGAGAAATATAGATTTAGACATAGATCTCTATATAAATGGTCCCATTTTCAGATGACACTATGCTGACTGAATCAAGCTTTAAATGTTACCAAAAACTCTTATAAAAGCAGGTTTTATAATATCAAAATATCATAATGTATCTAAGTTTACAAAATCATGTGAACAATTTTGGCAATATGATTACAACCTATCTTTCTAGATTAACAAATAATCAATAAATATTGATTACAGAAATTGCTTAGTGGTCTTTGGAATATTTAATAGTTTTAATAAGTCTACAATATAGGTAGATCTATTTATGTTTTGAAGAATAGGTTTCTGGAGCTAATTTAAATTAGAGAAGAAAGGAAATCTTAGATACCATCTAAGTCAAATCTAATTTCACAAATGAAGAAACATATTTAGAAGTCTTATTGTTGTTTTGTTATTGTTCAGTCATTTCAGACTTGTATGACTCTTCATGACCCAATTTGGGGTTTTCTTGGAGGAGTTTTTGGAGGAGTCTACCATTTGCTTTCCCATCTCTTTTTACAGACAAGGAAATTAATGCAAAGAGGATTAAGTGACTTGCTCAGTATTACAGAGATAGTAAGTGCCTGAAGCCAGATTTGAACTCATGAAAATGATATAATGTGCAACCCATTTGCCCCAATTTAGAGATTGATGACTTGAAGCCATATTGATGAGTAGCAGAATTGGCATTTGAAAGATGCAATGTTGAAACAAATTTACTAAGATGCAATTTAATAGTGATAAATATATATCCTCTCTATCCACTGTGCTATCTACAGAAGATCATATTCAAAAGATTGACTTTAAAGGAAAAGACTGGAGGGACAGAGTCAGGCAGTAGTTTCTATGATCATAGGAATTCTCCTACTTGCAATCTCAAAATCAGAATGTAGTATATTATGGTACCAAAAAAGTTGAAGAATACTGCATATGTAAAGTAATCAGGAGTTACAGGAACAATCCCATTTAGCCCTTGTCAAACATCACTTGTATTACTGTGTTAAGTCTTGGATGCCACATATTCAGAAGGACATTGATAAGTGAGATATATGCAGATGAGAACAGCCAGGCTTTCAAGGACCTTGTGTACATGACATTTTGAGTATTTGTTGAAGGATCTTGTTAGTAGCTTTGGTGCTTTTGGGAAGAAAGACACGAACACATCAAGTTGTTTTCAAATATTTGAAAGGCTTTCACTTGGAAGAGGGACTAGATTTGGTTTGCTTGGCTTCAAAAGGCAAAAAGGGAACCAAGTAATGAAAGTCAAAAAGAGGCAAATCTAAACTTATCTCAGAATTAAGAAATTCCTAAAAATTAGGATTAGGAAATGAGAAGTCATGGGTAAGGTCTTGCATAACATGCAAGTGATATTTTTTTTCAGGCAAAGAAAACAGATTATATCTGGGATACTAAGTAGGAAATTCTATGATTCTATGAACCCAATTCCACTGTCTCCAAATCCTTCTATTTCCAAGTTGCCCCACTGTTTATTTCCTTGTGACTGTTATATAAATATATAAATAGATATGAACATAGAAATATGAATAATTAAGTTGTTGCTTCTATTTTATTATCATTTTTACTTTGTATTTATTTTTACAGTTATATCATAAAATTTATTCATGATGAATCAGTATATATAGAATCCTCTTTAGAATTTAAGTGCTCATGGGTAGGCAGAGCGAACATAATAAAAATGACAATACTACCCAAACTAATCTACTTATTTAGTGCCATACCAATCAAACTCCCAAGAAATTATTTTACAGACCTAGAAAAAATAGTAGCAAAGTTCATTTGGAAGAACAAAAGGTCAAGGATTTCAAGGGGATTAATGAAGAAAAAGGCAGATGAAGGTGGCCTTGCTGTACCAGATCTAAAACTATATTATAAAGCAGCGGTCATCAAAACCGTTTGGTACTGGCTAAGAAATAGAACAGTCGATCAGTGGCACAGGATAGGTTATCAGGACAATCTAGGCAATAACCTTAACAATCTAGTGTTCAATAAACCCAAAGACCCCAGCTTTGGGGATAAATACTCATTATTCGACAAAAACTGCTGGGAAAATTGGAAACTAGTGTGGAAGAAATTAGGGCTTGACCCATACCTAACACCACATACCAAAATAAGATCTAAATAGGTTCATAATCTAGATATAAAGAGGGACTTTGTAAGCAAGTTAGAGGAACGTAATATAGTTTATCTCTCAGACCTGTGGAGATGGAATAAATTTATGTCCAAAGAAGATCTGGAACTCCTAATTGAACACCAGATAGATAATTTTGATTATATTAAGTTAAAAAGTTTCTGTACAAATAAAACAAATGCAGACAAGATTAGGAGGGAAGCATCAAATTGGGAAATAATATTTACATTTAATGGTTCTGATAAAGGCCTCATTTCTAAAATATATAGAGAATTGTCTCATATTTATAAGAATTCAAGCCACTCTTCAATAGGTAAGTGGTCAAGGGATATGAACAGACAATTTTCAGATGATGAAATTAAAACCATCTCTAGTCATATGAAAAGTTGCTCCAAATCACTGTTGATCAGAGAAATGCAAATTGACAACTCTGAGGTACCACTACACACCTGTCAGATTGGCTAAAATGACAGGAAAAGATAACGATGAATGTGGGAGGGGATGTGGGAAAACTGGGACACTAATACATTGTTGGTGGAACTGTGAATGGATCCAACCATTCTGGAGAGCAATTTGGAGCTATGCTCAAAAAGTTGTCAAACTGTGCATACCCTTTGACCCAGCAGTGTTTCTACTGTGCCTATATCCCACAGAGATCTTAGAGGAGGGAAAGGGACCCACATGTGCAAAAATGTTTGTGGCAGCCCTTTTTGTAGTGGCTAGAAACTGGAAACTGAAGGGATGCCCATCAATTGGAGAGTGGCTGAATAAATTATGGTATATGAATGTCATGGAATATTATTGCTCTGTAAGAAACGACCAACAGGACGATTTCAGAGAGGCCTGGAGAGACTTGCATGAACTGATGCTGAGTGAAACGAGCAGAACCAGGAGATCATCATACACAGCAACAAGAGTATTACATGATGATCAATTCTGTTGGACATGGCTCTCTGCAACAAAGAATTGTCTCAAACCAGTTTCAATTGTTCACTGAAGAAAACCATATACACCCAGAGAGAGGGATATGAAATATGGACCACAACGTAACATTTTCATGATCTCTATTTGTTTGCATTGTGTTGCCTTTCTCTGATTTTCTTTTTTTTTTCTTGTAGATAGGATTTTTCTTGCATAACTTGTCAAGTATTTCAACATTATTAACATGTAGTGGACTTCCTGCCATCTAGGGGAGGGGAGGGGGCTGGGGGAAAAATTTGTAATGGAAAGCTTTGTAAAGATCAATGCTGGGGAACTACCCATACATATGTTATACAAATAAAAAGCTTTAATAAAAAATAAAAATAAAGAAAAAGTATTTACCTTCTCTCTCCTTTTGTCCTTGAGGCATAAATATATTTAGTGTATATTTGTTTGAGTATACAGTTTATTGTTATTCAGTTGTGTGACTTTTTGTAACATCATTTGAGGTTTTTTGGAGTACTGGAGTGGTTTGCCATTTCCTTTTCCAGCTCATTTTACATATGAAGAAACTGAGGCAGAGTAAAGTGACTTATTAGTCACTTGCCAGTTCTGAACTTAGGAAGATGAGTCTTCCTGACCTCAGGTCTGGCACTGGATTCACTGTGCCACCTAGCTGCTCCATATGTACTGTAAATGTCCTTTTTACCTTGCAGGTAATATTTACTAACCTGAATATTTTCTTTCCTCTGTCTTTTGTAAATCATAGCAAATAATGTTTGCCTTATCTAACTTTTAATCTTTATGCTATATAAAGATTTCAGTCTCAGAAATTAAAGAGGAATATGTGCTTTTTCTGGTTTCATAGTTTTAGCCCAGTTGCTAAGAAACTCATTTCCCACTGTATTCACCTGCCAGTCATGCTACCTTATAAAAGCATACCATGTATTTAAGGAACAAATTCTCAACACAGCCAATTAAATAAATCCTACAGTGTTTTGATTTAATTTGTAGGTGGGTTTTCATGTGTTAAAAATTCCAAGTTGGTGAAAAATATGACTCAAGCTTTAAATATGAGTTGCAACTTTTAAAGGGTATAACTGTATAAAAGTGTATACAGGTAGGTAAATTATATCTATCTGCATAAAGTAGAACTCCTTAGTCTACAAATGAGTACAGAGCTTAAAATTAAGGTAGATGGTAGTGTTTTTTATGTTGTTTTTTCCATATTGTCTT
This sequence comes from Myrmecobius fasciatus, assembly GCA_023553655.1. Taxonomy (NCBI): domain Eukaryota; kingdom Metazoa; phylum Chordata; class Mammalia; order Dasyuromorphia; family Myrmecobiidae; genus Myrmecobius; species Myrmecobius fasciatus. Next base: position 110,224 of record JAJPUD010006977.1, read on the forward strand.
GATGAAAGTTGATATTTGATATGTTTCCTACTGGAAAAAAATTAATAAAGGAAAACAGAAAAGAAAAAAATGTGTTTTCTTAAGTCACATGTATGACAGTCAACGAGTCAGAGACAATTAACATTTACATTTGTGTAGCTGTGTGCAGAATCTCTTCTGTACACACATTCTAGGGATCGAGCAAATTATTCCCCAAAGCACTAGAAGATCCTATTTTCTTTTAGTTATTTCAGAAAGGCCCCAGAGGACTACTTCTTTCCTTTGTCTTTACACTTTACAATCTGAAGCCACTCAGGCTTTGGGCAAGTAAAAGTTTCACACCTTTGACAAAATGTGATTTTTGAAACTAAGAGGGAAAACTTATTTTTTTCTTTCTTTTTTTATTAAAGCTTTTTATTTGCAAAACACATGTATGGGTAGTTCTTTAACATTGACCTTTACAAAGCTTTCCATTACAAATTTTTTCACCCTAATCCCCACCCTTCCCCTAGATGGCAGGAAGTCCACTACATGTTAATTATGTTAAAATACTTGACAAGTCAAATATTTGTATAAATATTTCCACAAATCTTGCTGTGCAATAAAAATCTTGTCTACAAGAAAAAAAATCTGAGAAAGGAAACCCAATGCAAGCAAATGTCAATAGAGAGCATGAAAATATTATGTTGCGGTCCATATTTCATATCAAGAGGGAAAACTTAACACATTGTTGTCTCAATTACCCACCTCTTCTGTAATTTCAACAGGTGGGCTGCAGAAGCAGGGAACAAAATAGATCAGAAGTCCTCATCAATCCTCTATAAAACATACACACACACACATACATATATACACACATATATGTACACACATGTTTATATGGCTCTAACTCAGCCACTTACAAGTATAATCTTACCTCAGATCTGATGCCATCCATGATCGTGAATTCTGAAATTTTCCTATCTAATCATGAGATCATAGAAACATAAATTTGGGGCTAGAAGGGACTTTGGAGGTCATTTAATTCACTCATTTCCTTATTTTACAGATGAGGATACTGAGTCCTAGAGATACTGTTATCAATTTTTCCATTCTTCCTTTTTCCTACTGTTATGCTTCTCTTGAACCCATATTTTATCCTCTCCACAAACTCAAGTATTTCTTTGCTTTCCTGTTTCGCAAATGTATCAGTTTTGTTCTGGTACCTGTTTTGCCTCTTCACAATAGGGACTCTATATTTAATGAGTTCAACTACACACTATCTTTCAGCCTTGGATTTTTTACCTGTTTGATCTATTAATGTTCATACATTATCAGTTCTCAACCTTGGATGCACACAATACCTAGCTTCTTTCCAACTGAAGATAGACAAATTTCTGGTACCTAATTGTGTCATTATTCTCACAGAGTAATATTTTTTATTTTTCCTTGGTTTAAAAAAAATAATATAATGTTTAAATTTTCTTTTTTCTTCTGAATTTAATAATCACACAATCCTTTTAAAATATGCAGAACAAAGACTAAAAAAGCTACAAACTTTTGTTATACAATTTTATTCTCAAGAGGTCCATACTTATTATGTCTGGTATTCCTTTATCAGGTGGTTTTTAGTGTGAACTCCTGTGAATCCCTCTGAGCAAATACCTTAGACACAAACATAAGGAAGATATGCTTTGACCAAGTGTTCTTGACAGAGCAGAGAATAAAATGGGTATAGGTAGGATGCAAACCTAAGTGTCTCAGTGAAATAGTTAGAGGACTGATCCAAGCTGGTCATCTTTGACAGGTTAGCATTTGATGATGAGAACTGGCCTTTGATTAATCTTATGGACTTTGCTTGAGAATGTGACCTTGAAGCTTCCTGTCAAAAATTTAAAAGCACCTACTAAATGCTAGGTTCTGGGAATCAAATTACAAAACAAAACAAAAATATCTATACTCTCCAGGATCTTAGATTGTTGAAGTCCAAATCATAGAAAAAGAACATATTCTTAAGATCATCTCTTGTCAAAGAACGTTATTTTTTTAACATCACCATTATCTAACTGGAGAAAAAAGAAAATGTGGAAATAATACACCATAGTTTGGAAATTCAGGTATATGCACCCTGATTCAGAGGGAGACACGATTTTTTGAAAGTGCCTAAGAAATAGGTATTTTATTATATCCAGAATAAGAATTCTGGAATTCTTATTTTTTGGCTTGAAGCAACTTTAATAAATTTTAAAAATTTCCAATCAATTCAAGTTGAAACAAACTGAAAAAGATCCCTTGATTACAGGAACTATTTGTTATCCAAAAAACCAATTAGCAAACAATTTATTGAGGTAATTCTAAATTCTCCCTTATTCTCTACTATTGTATATTTCTGAATGAACTTCTGAAAAAAGAGAATAATAGAATATAGGTATCTCCAATAACCTTATAGATTTGTGGGATTTGCAGTGACCAAATGAATCTGAATTATCTATTTAAATAATTAAATTGTTATAATTATATATAATACTATTAATGAAAATGTATTTTGATTGGAAATTATAGGAACATAATAATTAAAACTATATCTTCACTTTGTCTCTAACTCTGATGACCTTTCACTCTTTAGCCTCCTCTTCTGACTGGTTAGTTCTACTTTAGAATCTCCATTTGAGGACTTATTCACGCTACTTATGCTCACTTCTCACTTGAGTTATCCTGCAACTCTTTCATTATTTTAAAATTTCCCTATCTTCCCATCTCCGGTCCTCTTAAGAGTAAAGATTTTCTTATAGCTTATATTTTTATTCACTGATCTTGGCACACATTAACAAATTAATATGTTTTATCTAATATAATCTTTACCATCAAGTATATAGTATACAGAAAAACAAGATTTGATTAACACTAATACTTAATTTACTTTTTCTTGTTTTACTCTAAGAAGTAGTTTGATTATCCCTTCCAAATAGGGGAGAAAATTTCATTTCCCTCTAATATGTTTTCCTTTCATATAAATAAAATGATCTAATTATAGTATCTTGGGTTGATATAAAATTATCATCTGTTTTGCATCCCTTTTAAATCCAAGGAAGGAGACAAATCACAAATATCATACATTTGCTCTTACCGGATCTATAAGCTGTGTGTAGAGTTCATGGCAGTTGTCAAAAATATACTTATATGTGGAGTCTAAACAAGCCCTGACACAATCCTTTACAACAGTGCTGGCTCTTGGTGGACTTTGGAGTTCTAAAACCTGAAAAAGAGAAGATTTTTATCAATTGAAGATATAGCAATATGAGGAATAATAACTAGTAACCATCCATCATTTATTAATATTCCAAAGAGTGGACCTATATTGTCATTGGTATAATCTTAGCTGCCTGGGACACAGTCTTTAAGTGACTTGCTCATATTAACAAAACTACTATGTTCTAGAGGTGGCTCTTAATCCTATGTCTTTATGATTCTGAGGCCAGCTCTCTAGCTATCTTAACATGTTGCCTTTACATTTACACACACACACACACACACGCACACACACACATAGTAGCAAAATATACAATCTGCATTTATTTATAATGCATATCATATGTTTACAATAATAAAATTCCTATTTTTAAAAATGTATCTAAATAAGTTTTAAATACTTATTTGGATCAATGATCTCCCTGATGTGGATATCATTTCCTGATATGCAGATCATGAACCATCCATACCTGCATATCCTCTCGTCCCTGTCTTCCAGAAAATATTGTATAGAGAGTCCATCCAATATACTGGTAACTTTGTTCTACATCTCTTGACATTTCCCTGGTAACAATTTCTGTTTTCCAATAGGGCACTTATGGCTTTCAGTATGTGATCATCTCGTCTTTTTTTCTCCCCTTTCTGGTTTTCTCTCTGTCTAATGGCATTTTTTACAACAACTACTTGTCCAGCACTTCATCTTGTCAAATATATGCAATTCCATTGCCCTTTGGATGATGATGTTTGATTATAAAAGAAATGATTATTAATAATCAAAGATTGAGAAGATTTGGAGTTCTCCTTTTCTTTTAAAGTCCTTATTTTAAAAAGTAAAAAGTTAATTCTCTTGAAGAATATTACTGATAATGAGATTGAATTAACTTTTCTGATACAACTCAACCATAAAAGGAATCTATACTTTTAGGTGAATTTAATTCAACCAAGCTTTTGTCAAGATAGGTCAAGATTGATCTGATTATAGATATAGTTGTTCTGTCCAAGAGTGATAGAACATCACTCTCAGCAACTCATTTTAATTTAGCTCATTTCTTATTGGGCTAAAATTCCTTTTCCAAAAAAAGTAAGGCCTGACTCTAATATCATCATGGTCTTTGGTCTAAGAAAGATGGCCAAATGACCATCCTTTTATTAATAGCATGCTCATCTTATTAATAAAATGATTAAATTACCCAGAAACTATCTCTCTCTATAAGATATGATATACAGCATTTTCTAATGGAATGAAATGAACAAAAAACACCAAAAAGGCAATGGAGAGGTGTATGTGAGATTATGTTTTTCTACATGTATTTATTTTTGTATACATGCATATATATATATTAATTATTTAATATGATCATAATGTTTAACTACCATTTATCAATCAAACTTGAATTTGAGAAGTTTGAATAAAAAAGAATCTCAAATAATTTTTCAATATGAATTTTCTTTGGGAACTTACTACAGGGTAATTTTTTTAACCTACAATAATAACATTATAATATATATATCTAATGTTTCCCTCAAATCATCTCTGTTAAAGTAACTATTGGGGATGTCTGTTTCCTAAATGCTTTTCATTTTTTAAACTCTATAGCTGTTTAAGTTAGTTATCAATTATAGTTTTCACATTTAATCTAGAAGAGTTTTTTAACCTTTTCATTTTTTGTTTATTTTTAAAATTAATTTATTTTTAATATACATTATTTTATGAATCATGTTGGAAGAAAAAAAAATCAGAATAAAAAGGAAAAACCATGGGAGAAAAAAAATATATAAAAAGAAGTGAATATTGCACATGCTGATTTACATTCAGTCTCCATAGCTCTTTTTCTGGATGCAGATGGCATTTTTCTATCCAAAGTCGATTGGGATTGCCTTGCATCACTGAATCACTGAGAAGAACCAAATCTTTCATAATTGATCATTGCGCATTTTTGCTGTTATTGTAGACAATGTTTCACTCAGCATCAGTTCATGTAAATCTTTCCAGGATCTTTTACAATCAGTTTGTTCATCATTTTGTATAGAACAATAATATTCCATTACCTTCACAGACCCCAACTTATTCAGCCATTCTGCAATTGATGGGCATCTACTACTTTTCTAATTTCTTGCCACCACACAAAAAAAAGTTTCTACAAACATGTTTACACATGTGGGTCCTTTTTCTTCCTTTATGATTTCTTTTGGATATGGGTTCAGTAGTGCATATTCTCCAGAATGGTTGGATCATTTCATAACTCCACCAACAATGTATTAGCGTCCCAGTTTTCCCACATCCTCTCCAACATTTATCAATATCTTTCTGGCATTGGTGTGTTGTCTCATTATTGTCATTCTCTTGGATTAAATAATTGCTTAATTCTGTGATTTGTTATTTGACTATTTAGAATTAGACTAAAAACCAACTGGAAATTAAATAAATCTATCTTTCTGTGGCCATTTAGTGAATATAATTTTATTGCATGGTGATCTGAAAAGGAAGCATTTGCTATTTCTGCCTTTCACATGTGATTGTGAGGTTTTTAATGCTCTAATACATGGTAAATTTTGTGTAGGTGTCATGTATTCCTGAGAAAAAGATGTCTTCTTTTCTGTCCCTATTCAATTCTTTCCAGAGACCTATTATATACAGGTTTTCTAGGATTCTATTAACCTCTCTAGTTTCTTTCTTGTTTATTTTGTGGTTAGATTTGTCTGATTCAGAGAGAGGAAGATTGAAGTCCTCCACTACTATAGTTTTGCTGTCTATTTCTTCCTTTAACTGGTATAATACCTTTTCTAAGAATTTGGATGCTCCCACTTAATGCATATACATTGCATTAATTGCATCATTGATACTTCATTGTTTATGGTGCCCTTTATCAAGGTATGCTTTCCTTCTTTCTCTTTTAATTACATCTATTTTTACTTTTGCTTTATCTGAGTACAGAATTGCTACCCCTACTTTTTTAAACTTCAACTGAAGCATAATCAGTTCTATTTCAGCCTTTTACCTTTGCTTTATATGTATCTCTCTGTGTCAAATGTGTTTCTTGGAGACACCATATTGTAGGATTCTGGTTTTTATTCCACTCTGCTTTAACCCTCTGTTTTATGGGAGAGTTTACCCCATTCACAATCTTAGTTATGATTATCAGTTCTGTATTTCCCTCCATCCTATTTTCTCCCCTGTATATACTTTTGTTCTCGCTTTCCACCCTGTCCTTAGTAGTGTTCTGTTTTTTAACCCACCTCACCTCCTATCTTATCTTTTAACATCCTTCCCCTTTCTCTTACCTTTTTTTTTTCTAGTGTTTCTGCCCTCCTTTCTATCCAGCCTCTCCCTTTTATTTTTTCTTTCTTACCCTATTTTTATAGGGTTAGAAAAATTGTTATACCCAAGTGAATGATTAAATTATTCCCTCTGGGACCCACATGTGCAAAAATGTTTGTGGCAGCCCTTTTTGTAGTGGCAAGAAACTGGAAATTGAAAAGATGCCCATCAATTGGAGAATGGCTGAATAAATTATGGTATATGAATGTTATGGAATATTATTGTTCTGTAAGAAATGACCAACAGGAGGATTTCAGAGAGGATTGGAGAGACTTGCATGAACTGATGTTGAGTGAAATCAGAAGAACCAGGAGAACATTATACACAGCAACAAGACTATATGATGATCAATTTTGATGGACATGGTTCTCTTCAACAATGATGTGATTCAAACCAGTTGTTCAGTGATGAAGATAGTCATATACATCCAGAGAGAGGCCTGTGGGAACTGAGAGTGAACAACAACACAGCATTTTAATGCTTTCTGTGAATATTTCCATGCATTTTGTTTTCCTTCTTAGGTTGTTTTTTTTTCTTCTTCTCTTTCTAGATCTGATGTTTCTTGTGCAGTAAGATAACTGTATAGATATGTATACATGTATTGTATTTGTCATATAATTTATCCTATCTAGCATGTATTAGATTACCTGTCAT
>JAJPUD010006978.1:0-31817 GCA_023553655.1 Myrmecobius fasciatus
GAAAGGGAGGGAAGGAGGAAGGGAGGAAAGGAGGAAGGGAGGAAAGGAGGAAGGGAGGGAAGTAGGAAGGGAGGGAAGGGGGAAGCAAGCTTAGTATGCATTCAAACTTTATCTGTTCTTTCTCCTGAGGAGGATAGCATTTTTTACCATGAGTTATTTGGGAATGTCTTGGATTATTATAGGCTGAGAATAGCTAAATACTTTTACAGCTGTTTATTGTAAAATACTATTGTTATATTGTATAAATGTTCTTCTAGTTCTGTTCACTTCATTCTGTATCAATTCATATATATCTTTCCAGGTTTTTCTGAAACCATCTTCCTCATCATTTCTTAAAGCACAATGGTATTCCATTACAATCATATAGTACAATTTGTTCAGCCATTCCTCATTTGATGAATATTCCTTCAATTTCAATTTTTTTGCCACCATAAAAAGTTTCCATAAATGCCCTTTTACAAATAGGTCCTTTTCTTTTATCCAAAATCTCTTTGGGATACAGACTAATAGCAGTATTGCAGGATCAAAGGCTCATGTGTATTTTCAGAACCACTAGGGTATAGTTCTAGATTGTTCTCTAGAATGGTCAGAGCAGTTCACAAGGTCACCAACAATGTATTAGTATTCTAGTTTTCCCACATCCCCTCCAACACTTAGCCTTTTCCTCTTCTATCATATTAACCAATCTGAAAGTTATGAAATGCTATCTCAGAATTGTCTTAATTTGCATTTCTCTAATCAATAGTAATTTAGAGCATTTTATATAATTATAGAAAACTTAGGTTTCTCTGAAAACTATAGTCAAATTAAATTCTGAGATACTATCTCACACATCAGAAGTGACAAATGCTAAAAGGGATTAGGGATAATAGGTACATCAGTGAAGGTTGGTAGAGTAGGAAAGGAGTTCAACCGTTCTGGAGAACAATCTGCAACTATGCCCAAAGGACTAAAAAAGCTGCCACAACTAGGTTTGTATTCTAAAGAAATTAAAGAAAAAAAGAAGATGCAAAAATATTTATAGCAACTTTTTTTTGATGGAAAAGAATTGGAAATCTAGGGAATGTTCATCTATTAGACAATAGGTGAATAAATTTAGGCCTATGATTGTAATGGAGTACTACTGTGAAAGAAAGAACCAGGAAAATGATTAAAGAAAACCATGGCAAGACCTATATGAATTGAGACAAAGTGAACAGATAAAAACTGGAAGAGCATTGTGCATAATAACAGCAATGTTTTAATGACGATCAACTATGAAAGACTTGGCTACTCTGAACAATACAGTAATTCAAGACAATTCCAAAGGATTCAGCATGAAAAAAGTTATCTACTTTCAGAGAGAAAAGTGATGAACTCTGAATACAATCTGAAGAATAATTTTCTGTATTTGAGTTGCTTTGTTTTGTGATATGACTAATAAAGAAATATGTCTTGCATGATTTCACAAGTGTAATTGATATCATATTGCTTGCCTTCTCAGTTGGTGGTAGAAGGGTGAAAAAGAAGAAGAGAATGAGGAATTGAAAATATAAAAATAAAAGAATATTAAAAATAAATAAATGAAAAATTTTGAAAGAGAAATGGATTGTGGTATTCCAGAATCAGAGAAAAAAGGAAGGACCATTTTCAGGCAATCTGTTTTTCAGTGAAGCCAATGTCCTTCAGATGAAAATAGCAGATATTATTTGAACTAAGAGGCTGCAGAAGCAGCATTGGCCATATTTTGGTCATGATATCTAATCCTGACTCCATGGTCTGGCAGGTTGTTTTTGTCTTTATAATCTGCCATGGTAATTGTTTATGAAGATGCAAAATATATCCCACTATGCATCCTTTTAGGGATTTCTAGTGTTACTGTTTATCTACATCTACATTTGATTTGTACTTTAATAACATAAAAATCTCACAAATTATCTCAATCATTTTTATACGTAGCAAAAGAACAATGTGAGTTGAAATGAGTTAGGGCCATTATTTGGAGTATGGCCTTTGGAGATTGTCCTTTAAGAACTATTCATACTTTCAATGCCGAATCCACAGTTTCTGAGATAAGAAAATCACGTTTCTTGTCTTCTCCATTCCTTATGATAAGTCATAACAAAGTTGTTATAATTAATACCCATTGCTTCTCACTAATGGAATTAACATGGAAATATTAAACAATCAGTGCATGAAATTATCTGCTTATTTTCATTACTTTTCCCTTCATATACTTTTCTTCTTTCCTCTCTGCATCACAGATTAATTGCATATTTTTATGTGTAAGTGTCAAAAAGAGAGAAAAAATCATTTCCATTATAGGGACAATGTTTGATGGCACATGGATTTTTTTTTCAGATGTAGCCTAATTAAACGTTTAAAGAAATACTCTGAAGGAAAAATCAGCTTGAAGCAAATATAGCAAGTATATTGTAAATTACTTTCTTCCATTCAACTTCACTGAACATAGAATATTATAAAAATTTCTCTGAAATTCTAGGAGCCTATGAATGTGATTAAAATTAGAGGCCACTAAAATTTGAATTGACATTAGAGATAAGCAATGTAAAGCTTCAACAGACTTAGGGAAAGTGTATACAACAAAGACAACTCACTACATTGAGGACAAGCCACTGTCATCCACATAGTCATAAAGCTTTTTATTTATAAACTTTCAACTGATCAAATGGATCTAATTCAATGAAGGGGCAATCTTTCCAAAATTGCAGGCTTCCACTTACCCCTAGACCATACAGGGTGATTCAAAGTCAACACCCTCCAACAAATTTGCATGGGAGGTGGGTTCCTCAATTTATCCTGTCATTTCAAGGATGCCCTGGAGGCCATGGATTGAGTATTACTTATCCCTTTCATTCTCCACAGGACCATATAATCTTTCATTCATATATTTTGTTAATGACATTTTTATCGTTTCTTTAATTAACTGGTAAAAAAAAATGTATTATTTTTTCATTCAGTTCTCTCAACCAGGCATCAAGCCATGGGAAGATATCCTGAATGGGGCATGATGGATTTAAGTCCAAAGGAATGCAGCCAGGTGGGAAATGAAGAGACAGCTGCCCTGGGAACCCCTTTTATGTGGAAAGGAGAAAATTAAAACTTAGATCTTCCTGACTTCAAAGCCAATACTGCCTTGATACCTCTCATTAGCTGCTCAAGAACTTGAGTACTAGGGCCAAAAGGGACTAAAGGATCACAAGAAGAAAAAATGGAAGGATGCACACAGTAAACTTTGCATACTCTACAATTTTATGGAGGCAACTCTCTAATGTCTGCAGAGAGCATATGATGCAGTGGTGTTGTGCTGATTTTTTAGCATTTAATTTCCCAATACAGATTTGCTTAATGTTTCATTAATGTAGTTGGCACCACTTTCATATAAAAGAGATAAGAAAAGGATGGGCCTAAACACTGAGTTTTCTCTGCTTGTGGGAGAATAATCTAATACCAAAAGATAATGACCCAATATTATGTTATCATTGTACGATTCAAAATTCTATTGAAACTGACATATTCCATCCATTTGAATGAGATTTTCCTTTCAGTAGAAAACATTGTGAAAAAGTGAGTGAGCTTTGAATGTTTTTTTAAAGCAGCAACTGAATCTTACTGCATTGTTGTTCATTATCATACTAAAGCATATGATTAAGTGCTTTTTTGTGGGGAGCTTTTTGAAAGAAAAAGTAAACAATATCTGGCGATGTCAACATGCCTTCAACCAGTACAATTGAAACTGGCAGACTCAGAGAGTAATAGCAAAGAGGACTTATTACTCTTTATTGAAAAACATTATGTAATTATAATGCTGAAATAAAAAAGTCACTGGGAGAAAATCATGAAAATTTAGCATATTAAAAACATGCTCATTAAAAGCATTTTCTAGACAAATAAGTAGAGTTCCCAGCCTTTAAGATCAGAAACCACTCGTTCCTTTTTTGAGGTTTCTATGTTCTGGTTATATTGGCCATTTGGCCATGTGTTATAACAATAATTTTCAATTTTAAGAATTGACCATTATAATAACTTTTCCAATGATAAGCCTAATTATCTTGGAGTCAAAATTAGCTATGGAAGTCAAATAGACACCATAATTTGGAAATATTAAACAATGTTGTTTCAGCATCTAATAGACTGGATTTGGCAAGGCTTTATTTATTTTAGTTTTATGACTTTCCATTTAACTGAGGATATGAAATTATTTTCCCATTCTTGTCACAATGCAGAGAATACAATTCTTTTTCAACAAGTAAACAACCCACACAAGAAATTCTAATCTTAAAATCAAATGATTCCAAGGAACCACTTACCTCTGCCAAATTTTTCTGGCTAATTTCTTGAAAGTTTGTCAAAGCCAAAAATCAATGCTTTATACCACCCAAAAATAGCATGGGACCTCAACCTTGTGATAATGCATTAATCTATATACAAACTGCTCCTGATGTTAACTGTTAAAATTATATAGCATTGACTGTTAGAAAGTTGTCACTTTGGCAAGATCAAACTTGATGTTTTAATATTAAGGACTATTTCCAATAATTAATGTTAATGTCCTGATAACAAGTGATCTCTACATTAAAGGCTGCTTAAAAATCAAATGACAAAAAACTCAACAATATTCAATAAAATAGATGTGTATAGGGGCAGCTATGTGGCATAGTAGTTAGAGCACTAGCCCTGACGTCAAGAGGACCTGAGTTCAAAACTGACCTCAGACACTTAATGCTTTCTAGCTGTGTGACCCTGCACAAGTCAATTAACCCCAATTGCCTCAGGAAAAAAAATGATGTATATATCAGACATATTTATTTACTATCATCCGAAAATGAATTCTACACTGTAAATCATAAATTTTCTTCAAAATAAGAACAATATAGAAAATAATAACTATTTTAAAGGCAAAGTATTAAGACTGACAATGGAAACCATTTAAAAATCATTAGAGTACAGGCTGCCCCTTTTAAAGTACTTGGTCAAAAATAACATATAACAAACTGTCCCTATTGCCAAACATCTCCATGTTTTAGTATTAAAATTGGTTACTCTTGGGAGAGATGACGTTGGGCCAGGCCCATAATACTTCAGAAATTAGAGGGCTATGAACCAAAAATATGTTGTTTCTAGAGAAAGGTAGCAGATGTAGCACTGAAGTTAGACAGTCACATCAATGGTACCTCGAGACATCAAAAATACTATGTAAGCCCTAAATAACTCCAAAAGTATCCTGATATCTAATGACTTAGTAGGATCCTGAAGTAAAACTTCTCCATCAATGTTCCCCAAGTCTGATGAAGCAATTAGTCTAGTGACCACCACTACCAGGTCTATTTATCAAGAGTATGCCTTGTACCATTTGAGCTGTCTTTCCTAACTTCCTGAGAAGCTATTTTCAATCTTTAACTTCCAGATCTCAAATAAGATCATGACTCATCCTAAGACTGGAACCTCTGCTCTTGCATATGAGGGATTGGAAGGTTTTCCCATATGATTTTTCCCAGCACCAACTCTTGTTGACTCCCCTCAACTACCACCACAATCTTTTTAGTCACTCTAAAGATCTAGAAGCTGGCAACACAAAAACTTTTGTGGAATAAGAAAAGGAGACCTGAGTTAGAAACATGTTTTGAACTCTTAATAGCTACGTACCATAGAGCAAGCAATCAAACTGGTCTTAGACTTGGTTTCTTCCCCTGTATAATGGGTATAATAATATTACTAGTGTCATATAAATGAATGGTGAGTACTTGACAAATCTTAAAGCACATTATAAATGCTAGCTATTATTAGCATTAGAAAAAAATATGGTTTTATTAGAGTAAATCTCATTAAAGTAGATGCATTATGATGTGTTTTGCTACTGTACTTGAAGGACCATGGGGCACTTCCATCTTAATTGCAATTGAAACCTCTTATATGAATTATCATTTTCTTTTGTAATATGAACTATTTGAGCCTAGAGTGTGTCTTACATTTCTATTTGTATTCCTACTACTTAGTAATACTTTGTACATATTAAGTACTTTTTTCAATTCATATATTTTCAGTTATTGTATTAGAAGGCTGAAAGTGCCTTCCCTATATTAGGTCAAGGCTACAACTCTCAATACATTTATTTAAAATTTGGCAATCATAACCCGCAGTGGATTCTTTTTTGCTTTTTGTGGAAAAGTCTCAAATTTTTCACTCATTAAGCCAATATATATTCGTTATTTATTATTTGTAAGCTGGGTGCTAAAGTGGGGGAAGGGAATATAAAAATAAATTAAGCTCAACCCTATCCTCAAGCAGATTATTCTGTAATAAAGGAGAAAAGTACATAACCAAGTATCTATGATGTGAAGGAGAGGATGAACAAAGAAGAATTGCACAGATGCAGTCTCATTAGATTTTAGAGAAAGGGGAGAGTACTCTCATTTGGAGGTAAGGAGGGAAAGGAGCTTTGATCTAGATCTCCAAGGAAGATACAGATTAAAAGATGAAAATGGGGGAAGAAGGGTAGTAGTGAAAATTAAGAGAACAGTATAAAGCCAGGAAAGTGCAGAGCTACTACTTAGCACAATGCCTAGAACTCAGTAGGTACTTAATAAATGCTTATTAATCGATGACTGACATCATCTTTTAATAATGGAAATCAATGTTGCTTGGTTGATGCACTCAAAAGCCTGAAAAAGGCCATTCCTATCTTTTCAAAGTTATATAGATTAAAGTGGACGTGTGTGTTATAGGGTCATTATCAACCAATTCTTGCATTTCAAAGATAAAGAGACAGGACTAAAATGATAAAACAAGTGATAACTTGCAAGATCACATGGCTAATAAGTATCATAGCTAGCATTAAAATTCAGGTCTTCTCATGTCAGCCCTAAAGTTTCCATTTTTCCTTTGTTTCACTTCAGGTACTCACTGAGCTCTTGATCCTGTTTCAGAACAGCAATAGAGCTATTGTAACATAGGACAGAATGCTTAGAACAGAAATCAAGAGTCCTGAGTTCTAGACTTGGCTAGATCATTCACTAAGTGACTTCACTAGCTAAATTTCTGAGGTTCTGTGAGTCTAATAAGAGAGTTTAACTGAAAATAATAATAAAAATCAGGAAAATTCTTATTAACTGTTAATGTCTAAACTCAGTATAGTACTAGATGCACCTGGAATTTGATAGGTCAATTTATAGTTTTCAAACTTTAAACTCCTCAGAGAATGTGTTGTTCTTGAGTCTGGAAGTTTGTCTTTGTTCCTTAGCAGGATATTAACTTAGTGCTTTATCTATATTTAACTTCCCCTGCAGTGTTAATGATGACATATAATCTACCTTGGGAGATGATAGGTACAAAGCACTCTGGGGTGTGCTATGGATTAGGAGGGCAGATACAAATCGCAAATTGCCAGTTACACTGTTATTTTCTTCCAATGGATACCTCCCAGACCTAAATTTCCCCTGTCCTGTACCAACTTCTTTCTGTTCTGTTCCATACCAAGATTTGTTTCCCTGTAGGTGATGGCTATCATAAATGAAGTGAAACTTTGGGGGTCATGAACCCCAAATCAGAGAAATCATTAGTCAAACTATTTTGAAATTTACATTAGTCCTTTTATCTCATATCCCTTCACTGATCACTAGAGTCATTGTACTCATTACAAGTACAAAACTGAGATCCCATCAGAGGTAGTAGATAATTTCCCCCCTCCCCATACCAGCAAGTAGAATGATTAGAGAACATGAATCTAAGTTATATCCTTTATGAGACAGCAAACACCTTCCCCGAACCCCAAATACCCACAATCAATTTGAACAATGATAGTTTTAGAGCAGATTTGGAAAATTCCCACATTCTACCTTCTAGGTCTAAATACCTCCAAATTTTTCCACTGGCCCCCAAAATATACTATATATGAGTATAATCAAGATTTTAGCAACATATTTGTTGGGCTTTATTATAGTACCTTGAGGATGTTGTGATATGCTGCAGACATAGCTTACCTATAAATGTCATGGGAATTATAATATTTGTGGCACGATGCTATCTTCCAAGGCTTAGATGAGCTCTCACATCTCTCATCACTCAGGGTGATCCCTGAATCATAAGAACTTATTTGTGGCAGAATTATTATGAGATGTTCACTTGAGGAAATGTGTGAAAGTGCTTTGAAAGCCCTAAACTCTTATAATAGTAAGATGATCATTGATTATTATCAGCTCAAAATGCCAGAGATTTACTGCATTAAGATGGGAAACTCTTCTTAGAGTGATTCTAAAAACTCTGAAATCCTCAACAGGAGTTGCTCAGAAATTTCTTGGATTAAATCATTCTAAACCAATTAATTTTAATAAAAAATGTGCTTTTATATTTATGAGCTAAGTCTTTTGGGTAGGCTCCAGAGGTTCTTGTATACATTCACAAAATATAAAATGCCCTATGCAATATTGTCCTGATGAAAATCCTTTAACAAAAATACCAATAACATAGTATTTTTAAAACCATCCTACTAATGCAAACTTGACCATAATGGCAATGATACCATTATTCCTACAGAGTTAACTATACTCTGAAAGGCTGTTTAGCCTCACATCATGTTTTCACAGAATGAATTAATGATTCCTGGTGGGGCATATGGTCTAATGTTCAGGGGGGAAAACAGTTATGTATTCAATAATAGACAAATCTATTATTTAGACAAAAAGGCCAGCCTAGACTTTTATTATCCAGTAGGAAGTATTTTGGAAATCACTAATGATAATATTCTGTACTGAACATCTTTATTTTCAATGGTCTATTTCTAAGCAGTTTCAGTTCTACTAAAAGAAACAATTTGAGTAAATTTAGATGATAGGAACTTCACTGTTGATTCTGGGAGTTTAAATACTCATGGCACTATCTAGTTTCTCTCTTATTTCTGTTGAATCAACTTTTCATGCATTATGCAATTTTTAAAAAAATGACAACATGATTTCCTCCTGCTACACAAAAAGAGTTTAGTCCTCTTGGGATTTGACCATTGAGAATAAAGTAGAAAGCAAAAGGGATTATTGGCTTGGAAATAAGAAGGGAACTAGCTGGCTATGTAACTGTAGGCATATAGAGACACATGTTTTCCAGGTCTTAATCTCCCTGCATGTAAAATTATGGGTTTTTTATGTTGAATTTTAGGGTTTTCTTTACTTTATAGAGTTTATGATTCTATCATTTCAATCAGAAACCAAAAAAATTTCAAGATTTTCCAGTCCAACAGGTTTCCTTTTTCTAACCTTTTCAGGAAGTTTGATGGAGAATTTTTGGTCCATCAAACTAATGACATCAAATTGAATAACTGCTCAGTTTAGCATTTCTTCCCACTTATTTTTTGGATACGCTTGTACAATTTTGATTCATTTGGAAACATTTTATACTCTGTTAATGAAAGTCTTTTCTAACTAGTTTTCCTTTAGGATATTATTTTTAAACAATGCAATTTTTCTTCTGCTGGATCACGCATCTTGGTTCTTTATAGACCTTTCTGATGAGAACTCCCCTCCATATAATACCTCAGTAAGATGTTTATCCTTTTTTCATCATACTTTCTCCCTCAAAAAAAAATGCAAAAAATCAAGATACCCTTTACAGGCATACCCACTTATATATCAGTATTTGTTTCCAAGACTTCTTTATTATAACCCTGAACATGTGCTGCTCTAAATAAGTATAAAATCACATGGAGAATAGAAGCTGTAATTCTCTACTTGTCTTTTCATCTAAGACAAATGTCACTCTCTGGTTCTAAGAATGTGACCTCCATGTCCTCAAACACCTTTCCAAGATTGTTTAGCAAGAGTGGGTAATAACTGCCTACTTCACAGGGGTCCCAGGAAACAAACTTAAACTGCATCCACTGTTTTAAAAGCATTAAAATTCCTGACATTATTCATAGTAATGTGCATTTCCATTGAAGCTATAGCAGAAATGTAATAGTCTGGGCAAATGGGATTTCTATTGCAAATTATCTACAAGGCTTATAATCTCTCTCTTTTTTCTTCTATGTGTCCAGGAAAGCCAAATAACATACTCAGTATAAATAGTGAGAGTTAAGAGACCAAGTCAAAATTACAAGACTAAAAAGTTTCTTGTCCTGGCTCTCTTCAACAATGAAATGTTTCAAACCACTTCCAATTGCTCACTGAAGAAAGCCATATACACCCAGAGAGAGGAATGTGAAATGTGGACCACAATATAACATTTTCATACCCTCAATTGATGTTTGCTTACATTGTGTTTCCTTTATCTGATATGTCTTTCTTGTAGATACGATTTTTCTTGCACAACAATGATAAGTGTGGAAATATGTATACATATATTCGATTTGCCAAGTATTTTAACATAATTAACATGTAGTGGATATCCTACCATCTAGGGGAGGGGTGGGGAGTAGGAAGGAAAAACTTGTAACAGAAAGCTTTGTAAGGGTTAATGTTGAAGAATTACCCATACATATGTTTTGCAAATAAAATAAAATTAAAAAAAAAGTTTCTTGTCCTTTCCTGATCCCTTTGATTTTTGCATTACTCACTAGTCTACCTTTGATAAATATGGTCTGATCAAGTAAAGGTAATGGTCACTGAGTTATGAACTTTTAATTTTAT
This sequence comes from Myrmecobius fasciatus, assembly GCA_023553655.1. Taxonomy (NCBI): domain Eukaryota; kingdom Metazoa; phylum Chordata; class Mammalia; order Dasyuromorphia; family Myrmecobiidae; genus Myrmecobius; species Myrmecobius fasciatus. The sequence continues at coordinate 10,614 of JAJPUD010006978.1, forward strand.
CTATGGATTAATATCTTTATCTTTTGTGATGCCATTTCATTTTTGAGGAAATAGGACCAATGCTGTTTTTTTTTTTTACAAGGAATAAAGGGAAAACAAAATATGTACAATATGCAAGTGAAATAAGAATGAATATAATAGGGATATTCTAAGAATTTCATTACCTACTTCACCTATCAAATTATCTCAGACATCTCATTGCTCTTCCCCAGTTACCAACTAAATAGCACATATTCTCCTTTTGATTACCCCTACTCCCTTTCCATAGGAGCAACCTCTCAAAACTTTACTCTTCCTATCTCCCCTCTTGTTCAGAAGTCCCTTCAAAACCAACTTTATCCTTGAATACCTTGAGAGTAACCTCAGGAAACAAGAGACACAAGGGGGCATTTTAAGAGGAGTAAATGCAGGGAATTCTCCTTTCCCAAACTATAATGTTCTTATGGATGAGAAGCATGTCCTATATAATAATAATAATAATAATAATAACCTGCCATAGTCACAACAGCTAGAAGGCATCATCAGGGACTCGGGTATATGCTTATGCTGATCCCAGTTCTACCTCCCCAATATACACTTGTCAATCTCTGTCTTCTCTGATTTCAGTGACTTGGGAGTTCTTGAGGAGAAACTATTGCTAAGCAGCTCAGTAACTGTTCTGTAACTTAGTACTACTAGAAATAAGGCTGTAGCAGTGACTCACGATTCTGTGTTAGAGGCAGAAGCCCGGTCTTCCTGAATTGAAGAACTCTTTCTACTGGACCATATTACCCACCCCACCTCCTACATACACACATACACACATACATACACATACACACATGCAATGTACACAATGAGGATGAGTACACCACAGATGTGTATATTCAAAGATGTATGTGCATATATGTGAATATTGTGTGTATATGCCTGCCCGTGTATATATACATATGTGTGTACATGTATATGGAGGGATAAAGTGTTGCAGTTTTAAGAGGGTCAGCCTTAGAGTTGGCTGATCTCTAACACTACCGTAATTTTAATTTTTTTTGTACTTAACAGTATTTTATTTTTTCCAATTACACATAAAAGTAGTTTTCAACATTCATTTTTATAAAATTTTGAGTTCCAAATTTTCCCCCTCTCTCTCCTCTTCCCCTCCCCAAGACAGGAAGCAATCTGATAAGGTTATACATGCACAATCATGTTAAATATATTTCCACATTAGTCATGTTATGAAAGCAAAACCAGAATAGGGGAAAACCACAAGAAAGAAAGAACAAAAAAGCAAAAAGTGAAAATAATATGCTTTGATCTGCATTCAGACTGAGACTCCATAATTCTCTCTGGATGTGGATATCATTTTCTATCAAGTCCCTTGGAATTGTTTCATACCATTGTATTACTGAGAAGAGCTAAGCCATGGCATAAGGTTGCTGTGACTATAGACAAGGTTTTCTTGGTTCTTCTCATTTCATTCATCCTTAGTTCATCTAACTTTTTCCAGTTTTTTCTGAAATCTTCCTGCTCATCATTTCTTATAAATGGTTTTCCATAACATTCACACACCACAATTTTGTTCAGCCATTCTCCAATTTATGGGCAACCCCACAATTTCCAATTCTTTGTCACAACAAAAAGAGCTACTACAAATATTTTTGTACATGTAAGTCTTTTTTCCTTTTTTTGACCTTCTTGGGATATAAATCTAGTAGTGGTTACAGTAATTTATAAGAGAAATATATTTAATGCCTATAATGTGCCTGCCAGTATAGTAAGCATTTAAAACATTAAAAAACAAACAACAGTCCCTATCTTCATGGAGCTTATATTCTAATCAAAGAAACAACATGCTTACATAGCAAATAAAAATACATACTAGTAAGTCTAATGCAATTTCTAGAGTGAGAGAGGGTACTAACAGTTTTAATGATCATAAGAGGCGTTATGTAGAAGGCTTGCACTGTATCTTAGAGGAAAAGCAAGGGAGTTTAAAAGGCAAGGGTGAGGAAGAAGTATATTCCAGACTGTGCTGAGGCAGAGGGATTGGAAATAAGAGATTATGAATGGGAAACAGTGTCTATATTAGTTTGGCTACATAGAATGTGTAAAGGTAGAAGAAAGTCAGGTTATGAATAACAGACAGAATTTGAGGCAAGAAGGAGGGAATGAACCATTGACTTTTCTTGACTACAGGAGTAAGACTTATGCCTTAAGAATATCCATCTAGCAGAGAATGGATTGGAGAGGAGAGACTCAGTCAGGGAGGCCTCTTCATCTCTCAGTATCTTAGGTATTGCACAGCCTCTAATCTGCAAGAGCTGAGAGGAAACCATGTCATAAATGCACATACCCAAATATCTATCTATATATCTATCTAGTATTCCTCACAATAAGTAATAATGTGTTAGGTACCCAATAGATATTTAATAACCACTTGCCAAATAAATTACTATATGTCACATGGCCTTTTCCTTATTTTTCCATATATTAAAAATGAAGTAAGTAATTTTATTTGCTATCTACCTCTGAGATGTAAGTATTAGTGGTGATTATCTTTATGATTTCTAATCAATAAGCACCATTGTAGAAGAATGGGAGAAGGAGAAAGTGGTAGTATTATAATCAGCAATCCTAAGTATAATCTATATGTGATAGGGAAGTCCAAGGGTATTTCTGAATAGCTCTGTACATGAAAACTATGCTATAATTAACACTTATAAATAATGGCAGAATTATACATCTCTGATAAACTTATAACATGGCAAATGTATCTTCTTTTTCCTATACTCATTGGCTTCTACTGTTAGCAAGAGATAACTAATCTTTCCCTTCCCCATCCTTCTTCAGCCCTCTAACCTGGGATTCTTGGGTCTGTGAATAGAATTCAGAAGATCTGTGAACTTGGATAGAAAAATGACATTTTTTTTTCAATATGATTGGCTCTCTTTGTAATCCATGTATTTTATTTTATGCATTAAAAATGTTATTCTGAGAAGGGGTATATAGATTTTATCAGACTGCCAAAATGATCAATGACACAAAAATGATGAAGGGAAAAGGGAAGGTGTGAGGGAATAGGCATTTATTAAGTGGTTATTATGTGCCAGGAAGTATGTTAAGTGCTTTACAAGTATTATTTCATTCAGGAACCCTGCTCATAGACTTTCCAAGTCTTTGACATAATCTATCTCTAAGCATGGGATCAATTTTAATCCCAATCATAAATTCTGAAGAACCAAGATTCTGTAAGCATTCTTTTTTCCTGCCTTTGTCATTTGGATGTAGTCAGTCCTGATCATTTAGACAAGACTATGATAACAATAATAATAATAATAAGATAAGAGCATGTGATTTTTTCCCTTAAGGCATGGAGATAAGTCATTCATATGTAAGATAACCGTCACCAATAAAGCATATGCTTCATAAAGCCCTTACAAATGAAAAATCACTTTAAAGTCATTTTTCAATATAAGTGTCAAGCTCAAGATTCAATTAAAATGATGCATGCCTCCTATTTGGCAGGCACTGATGATTAAATCTCCAAACAGGTAAGGCTTCCAGGTAACAAAGAAGAATGATTCCTATTTGTTATTTGAATCTAATAAAAAGGTGCCCATAGTCTCAGCATTTGGAATGAGTATAGCAAAAACTATAAATGCCTTGACTATGGCTATTAATAGCATTAACTAAGCACTGATGGTGCTGGTTCAGTTCATAGAGTTTAGTGACAGCTTTACACTATCCCCACTAGTTCAAAGCAAATATGAGGTGAACAAACTAATTTTAAAATATCAAAGCTTGGGGAAAAGAACTTCACACACACACTCACACACACACACACACACACACACACACACACACACACACACACCACAGATGGCTCTAGAACACAGGCAAACTGAGAATTCAGGTAGCCATATTTGAAAGGCAACCACTAATTACTATATTCTTTCATTTTACCACAAATCTTTTATCAGGTTTTTTAGACAAGACAGAAAAGGAAAATAAAATTCACACGCAAAAATTTGCCACCTCTTACAAAACTGGAGGCATAACAAAGAGTCTAACAGCAAAACCATATGTCTGAAAATATGGGTAGATTGATATATCACTCTTTTGAGTGGTACATGGAGGTACAACTAAAAGTTTGGGACAAATAGATGGCACAATGGACTGAATATCAGGCCTGAAGTCAGGAAGACATCTTAAGTTTAAATCTGGAATCACTTACTATGTGTCCCTGGGCAATTCATTTACTCCTGCTTGCCTCAGTTTCCTCATTTGTAAATTGAGCTGGAGAAGAAAATAGCAAGTTACACTAATATGTTTGCCAAGAAAACCCTAGATGGAGTCATGAAGAATTAGACACAACTGAACCAAGTGAACAACAGCAAACCAGAAGATCAAGAATGAGGTAGTTAGTTGAGTCACACCTGAATAAACCCCCAAAGGGACAAATAACATATTTGGGGTATTTGGGAGTAAAGTTCTGAAACAGTTTTGTCTAGGCTAGAAAAATGTAGCACATGAGAAAACTATGTTCTAGAAAAAGGAGACAAAAGGAAAGATGAGTGACCAAAACTATGACATAAGATACTATCAAGAAACTGGGACAGGATAAGGGCAGTTGTAAAATAAAAATCCTCAAAGTATATAAGTGGAAGGCAAATTATCTTCATGAAAAGTAACTAGGATGCTTTCATTAAATACTCTAATGAAGGTTAATGAATAATTTGAATAATTTGATATGTGGATGAAAGGTTACAAGAGGCAGCTATCATAGGAGGAAGAATACCATAGTAGAGTGAAAAGCACACTATATTTGAAGTCAAGAGGACCTGGGTTTAAATTGCAGTTCTATGTGAAATGAACATAACCTAGAACAAATCATTTTAGTTATCTAGACCTCAGTTCTTCATCTGTGAAAAGAGCAGTTTTGGAATGATGACCTCCAAATTGCCTTCTTCATCTTAAATCTATGAATCTACTATTGCCACAATAAATGTTTTAACCAATTTGATAATAGAAAACAAAAAAGATATCATTATGACTAGAAAAATACATGAACCAGTCACGTAACAAAAGGTAAGAATAACAGTCAATTAAATAAACACTTAATAAAGGCTTATTGTGAGTCAAACACTGGGAATACAAATACAAGCAGAAAGAAAGAAGCCCCTGACTTCGGGGAGTTTACACTATAGGAGGAAGACAATATATAAAATGAGCTGAAAAGCATGGGTGGTGGTGGGAAAGGAGAAATGGTAAAAAGAGGCATGGTAGACAAAGGTCTCATAATCAGTGGTAGATCCTGGAGATGAATAAGGGATGACTGACAAGTTTTTTTTTTTGGTCAAAATGAAGATTCTGGGAGAAATAAGCCAATAGTAATAGGCTGAATGTATGGAAAATACTTCCAGTATGAAAAATTCAAATCAATATCCTTTGTACAACAGTAGTGTTCAGCACAGTAGATAGACTTCTCATAGAGGATTTGTGGAAGGTCATTGATAAAATCAATTAGAATGAGAAGTATGGAAGGAGTACAATCAGGGCCAGAGGTAGGAGTAATCATAGAAGAGATCACAAAATCCAAAAATTTTGTGAAGGATTTCTTTCCTTTTTTTTAATTAAAAGGAATTTAAGTATATTAAAGTAGCAATTTGTCGATGGGCTGAACACTGAAAATCAGCCAACGGTGAAGTACTAAAGAATAGAGCAAATACTTTATTATAAAGACACAAAAAAGCACAATGAAGCATTTTTCCTACTTATTTTATATCTCAAGGGATTACTGATGAATGCTGACATTCCATGAAGAGACAGAAGTGAAATTTCCATAGTCCTGTCCCATCTAAATCTCAGCTCCTCTCCTTCGACTCCATTTTGAAACAAAGAATCATAAATATGTTCTCATTGTTTCCTTGTTCTGGGAATTCAGGAAAAGGATGGTTGCATTGAGGCTCAGAATTTCTTCTCACAAGTGACTCCTCTACGGTAGGTTACCACAATCACCTTTAATCTGGTGGAAACATCTGCCTTTTATGTACTTTAAGCTACATCTAAGCCATCCTTAGCCTTGACAAATGTGCTCTTTAACACATGGATAACAGCTAAAAAAGAAGGCAAATCATCATCAAAACTCTGCTGACATGAATGCCAAGTTAAATACCAGGTTGTGCCTGATTCTTCCTTTCAGTGGCCTTGGGAAGATGATGAACACATGAGATATTAAAACAAAAAGCCATTAAAACATAATGCACGTGCATTTTTCAAGATCAAACTGCTCAGAGACAAGTGTAATGTTAGTCTTGGACTTCTCCTTGAAAGATAGTTCTATTCACTTAACACAAGAAATGGCAAATGGGTCGATAAAACTTCACGGTCAATGGACCAAAAGCACAGAGAGCTCAATTGATGTTAGTCAATAATAAAAACAGACATATATCTTTAGTATATAGCTTGATAAAGTCATCAGTCATCACGATGAGTGTTTTTCCCAAACATAAGGTAGACTTGTAAGTTAAAAAAAACAAAGTAGACTCAAACAAACTCTAAATGCAAGCCTAATTTCTAACTTTGAGCCCTCTGAGTCAATTTACAGAAAATATGAAAAATTCTAAAATATCTTTGGTATATGTTGTACATGATAAAAAAGAAAATAAATTTCACAAATGGAAAATTATTTATTAATTCCAGCATAAATATTCAATGAGGACAAGGAAGTGTGAGGCAGCATCATGTAACAAAGATATCAATCGCTTTAAGGGCAGGAAAATCTGAGCAAAAGTGCCATCTCATATACTTAGTAGGTGAAGGGCAAGGTGGTACAGTAGATAGAATGCTACCAGGCCTGGAATCAGACAGACTCAGACTGAATCAGATAGAATCAGAATTTTTCTTAGTTCAAATCTGGCCTCAAACACTAACTATATGACATTTGCCTAAGGTCACTTATCCACTTAACCTCTGTTTCCTCTTTAGGAAAATGAACTGGAGAAGGAAATCACTTTAATATCTTTGCCAAGAAAGCACCAAATGGAATCGTGAAGAGTTGGACACAACTGGAATGATTCAACAATAACAGTAATAAGAAGTAAGTCCAAGCAAGTCCCATAACTTGTCTATAATTCAGTTTCCCTCTCAAGGAAAAAGGGATAATAGTGCCTCTGTCATTTTTTTTTTTTGTGAAGACTAAAGTAGAACAAAGCACTTTATCAACCTTAAAAGACTATATTAATGTTAGCTAATGAATGTGATTATAATGACATGGTGATAAGGGTGATGGCCATTTGTCATCATAATGAAACATAACTTCTGTAAGTTATTTTCCATGAATTCACTCATTTATTTGGGTTTATTGGAAGTCCAGGTAACTTCATATCTGTGAAGTTATACAATAATACATATCCTTACTGTTATATAGAATTCTTTCAGAGTGTGCTTGTGGGACTTCTCAAAAGGTCTTCAATAATCATCAATACCCATATTTTATTTTGTTTTTCTCACTGCTTTGGGAGTGGGGGATTCATTCAAATGTAAGTACATTTGTGTGAAAATAGGTTAATTTCAATATAAGGTCAGTAAAAGTAAAAACATTACTATGATGAGAAATTTTCTCTTCGATTGTGAAATTAGCCTCATTATTCTCCATAGTCACACAGCATATACATTCCTTATAGCTATACTTAATTATATATTCACTCATTTGCATGTAGTATAAATATACTTGTCTTTTCATGTGCATTTTTCTCTAATTTTAAATTTTAATCACATTCTGTTGAAAATGTACATTTCTTGAAGGCAGGAGCTACTTCATTTTTATTCCTATAACCCTAGTACAGTGTCAAGAATATGTTTTAATTAGACCCATGCTTTTATTGAATCAAAAAGTCCTAATGAGGGAATTTTCATCTTCCAATACACATAGGCAAATGATCTGAAACTAAAAATATTTAGTTCCATTGGACACAGACTTTGCCCATGGTCATATACTTTCATGTGTGCCAAAGTCAGAACTAATATCCAGATTATGCTGGCTCTTTCTACTATACTCCATGCTACCTTTCATTTGATTGAATAGGTGCTAAATAGAGTATTGTTAATTGATTTGTTGATTTTACCATCTGGCACATTTCTTGTTTTGGGGTCTTAGAGCTGTGTCTGCTCTTCTGCCGCCTAGTACCTCCTCCAATGTCTGGAATCTGTTGGGATCTTTCCATGATATAAATCTCTAATTGTCATGCAGCCTTGTGATTTGCACCTCCGTGACCTTAGAGTCAGAAGTGGGAAATTAATCAGATGCACCTGAGGCACTGTCCTCCCCCTTATGCAATTTCCTTATATGGTTTTGCAGCCTCCCTCTAATTGTCTGGCAAGATCTTGATTGGCAGAAGTTGGCCTGCTGCCTTAGTGGAGAATAGGAGATACCAAACTTTTCTGACACTCATTAGAAGCAATAACTAAAGGATAAGATTAAAAGAACAACCTCTCGATAGGAACACTGATGAATGATTTTCCTTCTCCACCAATAGTGTTCTGAAAATCGTTGTTGTCAATGATTAGATCTTACATACCTTTTTCCCTTCTGGATGCTGGCTATGTCCCTGTATTGCTAGTTGGTAACTGTGACCCAGACTCTATGTACTATTCTCTCTCTGGATTCTGGTTGTATTCTTATCTCTTCTTCTTATAACCATCTTCCACATGCTCTTAGGTATCTCTAATTGAGTCACTTAGCTTTCATGTGTTAGTTAAAACATGCCCTTCAAAGAACATGTTGCCTCTTAATGATGGCAAAATCCATCACTACAAGGTACAAGTCACATTTTAATCAAATTATAAGAAAGTCCTTCACCAAAAAGGTACACACAAATTTGATTCTGTGATAAAAGGCTAGCTAGGCATTGGGCCTATGATTTCACTGATAAAGAGAATGCTGAGATGAGAAAACTTTCTTTACCAAAACTAAGTCATCACCTTCTGCCTAACTTAAGAAGGTTGTGTAGAGTCCTGAAAAGTTGTGACTAGCCTATGGTCACAGAAAGCCACTTGAATCAATCTTTTCCTAGTTTCAAGCCACTGTAATGAGTTTCTTTGGCCAAGATTAAAAGAGACTGTCAGAAGAAGGGGAGATTCTTACTTATTGAGAACTCTGCCAAAATTCCAGAACATAGACATGGGTATTCTCATTTTAGCACTAAATCTACTCATTTATGTGGCTAATTAATGATTCTGCAATTACATTTCTTGTTTCACCAAGCAGACTGTAAAGTTCCTTATAGTACTAATTCTGCTATGTATTACCTTTATATCTGCATTTTCTAACAGAACATTGAGTACAAAGTAGGGGAAAGAAGTCACAATTTATGGAGGTGGGGTAGGATCAGGGGAAGCATAATGTACATAAATACATCTTTCCAAAATACATACAAAATAATTTGGGGGAAAGGAGCAAAAAAGCACTAATAACTGCTGTGGAGAATTGGGAAAATACTTCCCAAAGATGGTATAACTAAAGCAAAATTTTGAAGGAAACAAATGATTATAAGAGATAGAATAGAAGTTCATCCTAGGCATGGGAGACAATAAAGATAAAAGCACAGAAACAGCAGATGATTTGGGAAGATAAATATCATCTAGTTCAGAAAGCAACTTTCTAATTAAATAAGGGAATATCTGTAAAGCCTTTTCTAGTAATCATAGCTGTTAACAAATTAATATATCTGTGAAGCCTAGGCTCCTAAGTAATTCTTAATAAAGTAAAGTATTTATGAAGATATTTTTATTAAGTAATACTAAATTCAAGGCATAGCTAAAGTTAAGAAAGAACATCAATTTTTTAGCAAAGGACTGATCAGAAGCATAATCCACAAATTCCCTTATTTATCTTTCCTCAGATACTCGTGAAGTCTGTAAGTATTTAAATATACTGCATGATATGAAATAATTTATCTAAAAATCCTTTGAAACTATACAAATGTAAGTAATTAGAATTTCCATTGTTTTTATTATTTTTATTAGCCACATAGAAATTGACAAAAAATAAACAAAAAAAAAACCCTTTGTATCTACTTTAAAAATCATTGATTCCTCTGCTTAGAATAAATTATTCCAGAGCAAGAGATTAATTTACTTCAAGCCTTAGGCCAAATACTAACTGTATTTTTACATGCACTGAGTTTAATATATGACTTTTGAAAAGTTACTTAAACTAAATACAATACTCTCAAAAGAGATTGTATTCAGAAAATCCTCCAATATTGAGAATTCATTACTTTTTACATACTTGACAATTTTCAAGTAGTTATTTTTCACATTCTATCATCTTTAGTAACTAAAGATTAGTATCTTTAAATCAGTATGTTCACCAACTGTATTTTTCAATTCTGAATTGACCATCAAAGTTGATATGATAGTAAATCTCTGCTGATACCTGACAACCTTGAAATGGTAAACTTGACCACAATTAATCCATTTTTCTCCAAAACATATCGCATATCTCTAAGGATTAATAATCCACATGAAAGCTGCTATACCCTTGTAGTTGCTGGCCCTGGATCTGGTTGGTAAACAAAGCTTAATTCTAGATAAGCATAGTGATAATTGAGTCTCTCCCATTCACAACCAACAGAAGTGTGTTTCTCTGTAACTAGCTAGCTCTATTTGGGGCTGGCTAGTAGATGATGCCTAGGGAATATCGAGAGAAAACCAAGTTCTTCCCCAACTTAGCCACATTTTACTAATAAATAAATAAAGCATATTTTCTGGACAAATTTTAAAGGATGATTTTTTTTTGTTTTCCTGCTCTTGACTATTCATAGTAGTATTTAAAGAGATGGGTCTTTTTCATATTAAAAGATATGGTTTTATTTTGTCCTATCCTTAAGTATTTCTTCAGGCCATGTTATTTCTTTCCTTCATGGTTTAAAAAAATCCAAAGACTTAGGCAATACATATCAGAGGGAAAAGAAAAGAAACAAACTTAAAAAAAGCTATTTCATAGCTTGATAAAAATTCAACCAAAATAGTCCCAATGTGTGTAAATTTATTGTATTGATATGTTTATAGACTAAACTTATTTTAAAAATAAGCTTATAATGGGAATTGAAGAACAAATAATATAATAGAGGAAAGAGCCCCAAAAGTAGGTTTATGGATTAGATTTGAAATTTATTTTAGATAAATCATTTAATCTCATGCCTTTTCTTTCTCACTATAATTAACAGGCTGGCCTAGATGACCTCAAAATTTATTTCTAATCTTACATCTCTCCTCCTATCAGCCTATGTATCCCTTATAAAAAGAAAAAATCTTATCATCAAACATTAGCCAGCAGTCAACTGAAAGTTTAAAATGGCATCCCCACTGAATGAAATTAACAATAAATCAACATCTAAGTTGCAAATTCACTTCTGACAAGTAATATGCTGCAACTAAGCTTTAAGTATCTCAGCGTAACTATTCAGCTGCATACATAAGTGAAGGTAATGGAGTCAAAAACTGCAGACTAATTGCTTCAGCTGCGGCTTATTATCTGTCCAATTTCAAGCACAGCAAGCAGTTAAGAAGTAATATAAACTACTTTAGTCAACGCATCAGTGATGCTTTGTACCAACACAGCTTCAGATTCCCTCAAATATCCAAAGTGGTAAGTGCCACAGAACTACATTGTGAGGAAGCAAGACATGTCATACCCAACCATCAATTTCCTGTTTGGAGTTCAAGTTCCATCCCATACTTCTCTCTTACTTTCACCAACTGCATTGGCTGAATTAAAAACTCCTTTGGAAAGAGTTCCTGGTGATAGATCCTGTAACATGACATTCATCTTGGAATTATTTTCTTTGTTCTTCCCTTGGTATCATCCAGCCATTTGGGCACTTCATTAATTTCATATGTTCAAGTTTCTTTGCCAAATTTGGAAAGTCATTGGGTCAATGTGAAATCCAGCATTCAATCATTCAGTCTACTGAGTCTCTTCCATTTGATCCTCTCATTTCACTAGTTAATGTAGGCTTTTTAAAAAAAAATTATAAATTCCATTCCCAATTCATGTCAATTCATGTTATTTGATTCATTGTTATGGTGTCAAATGAAAAGAAAACCAGTTTCATATTCTTGACAAGACATCACAGTGAAGCAATGATAAGGTCTGTGAAGAGAGTAGGGTGCCAGGCATTGCTATGGTGGCAGACAAAGACCAATGGTAGTTCTGTGCATTGAAAGTGAGTAAAGTATTGATTAAGGCAATGTTACTAAATATCCAGAAAGGCTTTTCCTCCCCAGTAATTGATCCAAGAATTGCTCATTGATGAAGGCAATGGACTCATGGGCCATAATGAACCTGTTGAACCCATATATTGTATAATGAGAAAAATCATCAAGTTAAAAGCTACCTAAGAAATAATTTATTTCAATATCCCAACTGGAACAACAATTTACTTCATAACCTCCTAGATCTAATCTATGATCACTAGCCCTCTGACTAGGTATCTCCAATTATGGGGAATTAACAACCAAAACAGCCAATTCAATTGCTGGACAACTCTAGTTATTAGAGCCAAATCTTCCTGTAACTTTTTACCAACTTCACCACAACACATGAAAAGAAAAAGAAATTGCTTCACTTCAAATTATTTACAACAGTTAATACATACTTATGTTTCTTATTTAATAGTTTAATACTACAAGCTTTCTCCCTGGCAATTTTTCCAATGTCCTCCAGAGCTTTTGATGGAAATGAAGCTGCAACTTTGTTATAACTATCATTATAGAGGATAAAATGGTAGAAGAAAAGGGACTAGAGAAATTGGAATCAGAACATCTTGGTCCCGGTTCTATAAACTGCTAGCTATGACATTAGTTCAGTCATCTAACTTTTCTGAATCTCAGTTTCCTCAACTATACAGGTGAAATAATTATACTTGGGCCTAGATGTGGAAATGTAAGTTATGGTCCTGTACTCTCTGCAGCCCAGAGCTTTGACCACTGCCCAGTGGCTACCAGGAATCCTGGCTTCTTCATCACTGCTGTCTCTTGTGCCATCACTGTGACTCTTCTTTCTGTTGAGGACAGCCACTCTGTGCCCTTTCCAGTACTACTGTTTTGGGAGCTGGGAAACTATACACCGCAGCCACATGGTCATGCAGGAACTGCCCCAGACCTGTCCACCAATGAGTACAACCTCGGCATCTGGGGTTCCAACTTGGCAGTCTTATCAACTTCTGCCTTCACTGGGGAGGAGCTGCACCCAGTGAAGGATTATAGCAGTGATAGTAAAGGATGGGCAGTATGCCTGGCCAATCTGACATCCTTACAGCTCAAACAAGAGAACAAGAAGGTGCAGCTAGTGTTGAGCAAGCATCAAGTGCTAAAGTATTTTTTTCCTCTTCAATATGCAATTACTACTAAATTCATTGAGTTTCAAAGCAGATGTGTCAAGGTACTACCTTACTTCTTAGGAGTGTTGAGAGGACAAAAATCATACTTGTAAACCGATTTGCAAACCTTAAAGTGCCATAATAAATACCAATAATTGTTCTTCTTATTATTATTATAATTCAGGGCTATTTCCAAAACAGGAAGCCCAATCTAAGTTGACCTTTACTGAAAGGTGGAACCTCTAGTTGTCTACAAATGGACCAATCAGTGAGCAGAAACCAATGGGAGATAACAAGAAATATTAAAAGGCCATTTGAAAATGTCAAATTTTAAAGAGTATATTTAGCCATGCAAATGGAAAGTTAGCCTTGATGAACATACAGCATAAACAAAATAATGAAACCCATTAAAAGATCGGAGGTTATTCAGGCTTAGAGAACTTAAAAGGGAAGGATAAGATGGAAAAACTTGTTTATTCAGCTTATCAGTAGTCGGAGCCAAAAAATCCTAATGATGTTAATATGGATTATGTCCCCCATTTGGCAGGGCGAGTTAGTCCATTTCCAGATAAGCGAATCCACTAGCAAATGAGCCCATTTCTATATGTATATAGTTAGTACTGTAAAAAAAAAAATTCTGAGAATATGGTAGCATTATTTTAGAAAAGCTAGAATCATCTCTCCATAAAAGAACTTGATTGTAAAAGACAGACAGAGAGAGAGAAAGAGACAGAGACAATTTGAAGTCAATTAAAACCAAAAATTTCCAAGGGCTTTTTAAAGAATGATACTTTACCATTATCAGTCCCAGAATATGATCTAAATTTACCTCAATCAGAATGAAATCTTTATTTAGACCCTTCCCACTTCTGATATTTTATATTCATGCATTTTCAAAATCTTGTTCTTTAAACTCTTGAATTTTCACTACTCTAAGCAGATTTCCTTACAGTCCTAGAAGTTAAATCCCATTACCTCACTTTGCTGCCTTCATTTCATTGAGTTTAAAATGCCACTCTGACTTTGAAACTCTTCCATGGATTTGTTTCCTTTTTGGGGTTTCTAATATCAGCTCCACATGCCCCTTTTGGCAACATGTCACTCTCCAAAAGTAGCTGCTTGGACATCCCTTCTGCCAGCCAGCACAGCTGGGATTGTTTAGTCTCCCCTCCTCATCTTGTACCTTCCCAAGAAAGCTGTTCATTTCTCTAAACTCCATTAAATATATTCCTCTTTCAGATATGTATATATATATATATATTTTAAAAATCCAGCAAAATGATAAACTTCCAATTTTCTTTTAGTTTCCCCTCTTCAGATTTGCTAATGCTTCTGGGTATTTCAGGAACTACTGAGAAAAATGAAAACACAGCAATAGAAGCCAAGATATACTGTGAGTTTAGTGGTTTTAAAAAGTCTTAAGAGAATCTGCAGTGCTGATTTTAAGCATTATGGAAACAATAAAAAAATAAACAAACCCAAGACAATAGGCAGCCCTAGAAAGGTAAATCCTATTTGTTAATTCAGAACCACCCACCACTATCAAAATTTCAATGTCAAACTTTGGTCCAAAGGTATGATGTCCTAATAGAATGAGATAAAGGTGATTTTAGATTTTGGAACTGGAAGATAATTTGTGCTATTTTTCTTTAATTAAATCTACACATTTAGAAGATGAGAAAATGGAAACCCAAATCAGTGAATTAACTTGTCCAAGTACACACACAGTACCTAGCAGCAAAGACTGGTCAAGAGCACTGGTTCCCTAACTCCTTGCCCATTATCTTTCTACCAAACCACAGCTGCCTTTCTTGCTGCTACTAACTTATCTAGCAACCTAGATTCATCCTTTGTATACCCATTATCTTCAAGAGGAATAATATGAGAATGTTGGAAGACAAACTATGACCTTTTAAAATGTTTTAAATGAATATTCCCCTTGGTCTCCCCAAATTAATCAGCAGATCTTGGGCTGGTTCCTTTTTATTCTTCCCCCACCTACCCCTACACATATTTTTTTTAGAAGCCTGTGTTCCATATTCACAAATTAGCAGCTTGAGATGACGCCCAGAGTCTCATGCAGCTTCACATTGTGCTAAGCAAGTTTTCCTGAGCTCTAGTATGGAAAGCTAAATCTCTTGAAAAATAGATCAGATGCTATTAAGGGAATAAAATATAAATGGTCACTGAGAATTCCATTATCCAACCTTTATTACATCCAGCATATGTATTTTTATAAAAGAATTAGTCATTCAGTGCCTCAACACACTATGGCACCCTAACCACAGTCTCCAAAAATAGATGTTAACAATACCAAATTGGGCTTACAGTATGGACTCTGGCAAAAGCCATGCACGGCTGCAGGAGTTTTACCTTGAGAAAGTAGGTGATGCAGAATTCAATTCCATTTTTAGAAAATTCTTCTTTGATATGTTAGAATAATAAAGCCAAATTTGATAGACCTTTTGGTACTTATATCTGAAATCTAGGCTAGCCTAAGATACAAGTAGAATACAGGGCTTCCTGTGTGATAGGGGGAAAAGTCTCTGCTCTGATTAACACTGTATTTATTATTTGTGTAAATGTTGCATACTCTTAGCAAAATGCAAGTTCCTTGAAAGGAGAGACTCTTTTGTCTTTATATTCTCAATATCTAGCATAGTACCTTGTAAATAAGTCTTTAATATTTTGTTGTTAAATGTTAAATAAATATACACACACATGAAGCTGCTGATGGCTGAGATAGCACAAAATTGTCCTACTCACACTCACTATCTCTGAGCAGCTATTAGTTTCCTCTATTCAGAACACTAGAAACTTTGATATACACATTCTCAAAGAGCAATAACACTTCAGCCTCTATTGTTCACTCGGGTATCTCTGAAATTTAGTTTACCTGATTAATTTGAATCACCTAGAAGATCGCTGAAGGAATGGAACATGGGACAAATATATTTTCATGTGGGAAGACACATTTGGGAATATCTGGAGTATGGAAATACTGCTAGAACTGTGTGTCAGGGAGTGGGGTATCTGTAGCAAGGAACAACCAAAGAGATCAGGAGGATTTCATTTCATATGGGGAAAAAAACCTTCTTATTTGGTTAGTTTGCACTTCTTGAGAAGAACACTGAAATGCTATGGGGATAGATCAAGAGAAACAAATTCTTGAATTGTAAGAAATGGTCCAAGTATAAAGCAGCCAAAGAAGCAATAGCCAAAAAAGAAATATATCTAAAGCACAGAAAGCAAGACAAATAAAGGCAAAATGCATTTGTAAGCTCAACATAGCTTGTAAAAAGAAAAAAAAAAAAAAAAAGCTCGTGAAGTCACATAAAACCTCTACCTAATAATATGAATTCAAAGGTGTGATACCAAAGAACTGGAAAAACATGGAAAGAGTTGCATGAATAGGTGCAGAATCTAATGAATAGATCTAGGAGAACAATTTATACAAGAATAATACTACATAGAGGGAAAAAAAGACTTAAGTCTGATAAATCCAATGACCAATCATATTTTCAGAGAATTATTAAACATATTACCCATTCCTTCATAGAAAAATTATCAATTCCCAATACAAATTGAACACTAATGCAATAGCAATTAATGATTGATAATACAATTAATATCTATCATATTAATTATAATAATTAATTGATCAACACAATACCTGTGTGGGAATTTGTTTTGCTTAACTTTGCATATTTGTTTCAATGGTATAGTTTTTCTTTTTCTTTCTCCCTTCCTCCCCCCCCCCCAAAGGAGATGGGTTTGGAAGGAAGAGAAAAATAATGCTTGTCAATTGAAAAAATAAAAGTTCAAAAAAAATTGACTTCTCAATAAGCTTGGAAATTCATTCCTTCCAAAAATCCTGTATTTTTTTAAAGCAATTTCTAAAATACAAGTCAAGCAGATAAACTTTACCTCTCTCTTTCTCTAAGACATGGTTATGGTTGGAGCAGAGAGATGTAAGATACTGTTTTATTTCATATTCAAATATATGCCTGTCATATACAAACAAGGTTCATTACCATAAAAAAATGATACAATTCCCAATGAGCCAGAAACCAAGTGATTGTTCATTACTGTAAGTGATCAGCATCCTAACATTTTTTACTAGTAAAACTGAGGTTCAAGGAACCTTTGGTGAAGGTTAATGAAACAATACTCTATATCATTCACAACTTCTCAGATCCCTTTCTGTTCCTCATTTCAAGGTGTTAGCTTCCTCATTTGGGAGTCTTCAATAGTTACTCTTCCCTACCTCCAGTATTGAAAATCTGTATTAAGATTAAATTCAATGTCATTCTATTAAAATATAATTCAATAAAAATGTTAAATAGACTGCAGGGGAAAATAAGTAAGTGGACAGTGATACAGATCATCGTTAATTATTTGATGAACTCAGGTCACATGGGTAATGTCTAGATTCACTGTACTCAACGAGTAGTGTTTTTTTTTTTTTTTCCCAATGAGACAGGTTGACAGGGGGAGGAAAGGATCCCTAATTATCTAGTTTTGACACAACTGAACCAATAGCTGCTATTATTCACTACCCTGCATTTGATTAATTTTGACTAAAGGATGGTCAATCTTAGAAAAAATTCCCTATCTTTTTAGCCATCAATAATTTAACTCCTAGATGTCCAAATTAGCTGTTAATACCATCTCTTTTCTTCATTAGAATTAGGTCTGCTTGAATAGGTTAATTTCTCTGGTCCAGCTCCAGAGAATATGATGTCAATACCTTCCAAATGGAATGGAATATATTCCATATTTTTTGCCTTTAATCACCTGACCACTACTCTAGTTCAGATCTTTATCACCTAGTTTCTTAACTGGTGTTCTTGTCCCAAGGCTCCTTTCTCTCCAATATATTTTCAACACAGCCAGTATTTCTAAAGCAAAGGTCTGATTATGACATTTGTTTATTTTAAGAAGCTCTAATGGCACCTATTGTCTCTATCATAAAAAACAAAAACTCCTACAGACTTTATTTAGCTATTAATACCCTTTACAATCAGCCTTCAGCCTGTCTAAAGGAAGAGACCAAGATTGTTCTTACTTCTACATTACATCTCCATTCTGCATTGATACTTGTACTTCACTCCCTTCTAGTGTTCCTAGCTGCTAAGTCAAGGGCTACCTCTTTAAGGAGACATTATGATTCCCTCTACTTTCCAGTGCCCCTTCTTCCCAATTACTTCTTATTTTCTTTTGCATAGTCTCTATTTGTTTAACTTTGTACATGTTATTTCCTCCTGTCTTTCTTAGGACTTTTGGCTTTCTATCCCCAATGTGTAGCACAATGACTAGAACATTCTGTTTTTAAAAATGTGGACAGAATTCAATTGTTGAGTTCCACATAATACTGTCTCTGCTCTGTGATTAAGATATCAGTATTCCACACTATCTTATCTTAATGATCCCAGGAGCTGAAGGAAATGGAAAAAGAAAAACAAAATAAAAAAAGTTTCCTCCTCACATAAAAAGATTTTAAACAACTGTCATAGACATTCCCTTTCTAGGACAAACTCTCTTCTCTTTTCATCTTTTCATGATTCAACCTACTTTCTGTGCTCAAAATGTGACTGCCTTTCCCATTGTAAAGTCTGCCTTTGCATTTCAACATTCATTTCTATACAGATATTCATATATACATATATGTGTATATGTATATACATATATTTTTTTTCTTCTAATATTTTTTAAACTTTCAACTTTTTATTTCATAAATTCTCAAGTAAGAATCCCTCAAATGATTGATAACTGCAGAAATCACTGAAGTTATGAATAGAGACCATGTTATTCACATCACATCTTTATATTTAAGCTCATATAATGTTCTCTTACTGATGGTTATTCTTTTACAATTTTTTTTAATATGAGAAAATACCCAATTCTTTTGGAAAACTGAGAAACAATTTAAAAACTCTTACTCTCATTTGACCTTTGATATGCATTCAATACTTTGTCCTTCCTAATCCTACATCTTGCTTAATTTGTGTTGCCTCAGACTACTCCCCTCCTAAAGAAGGTATGTGTAACCTTCAAATTTCATAAGTGAATGTCAAAGACAGAGCCCTACCAATGGTAACTAATTCTACTAATGGGAAAGGAGTGGAAAGCATAATATATCCAATGCTATTCCTTTCATAGAAATCCTCTTTAGTGAGGTTATCATTTTAAATGACTAGACATATAATTTATTTTAGTAATCAGCACCATGGCCTAAGCTTCATAATTTAAAAGGGGTAAAGAGAATTTGGGAGTGGCCCAGAGGACAACCAGAACATCTAGCAGTACTTATATGCAGAAGGTGAAAGGACCAATAAATTTAAATTTATGCTGGAGATACAACTGAGTGTTGTTCATGTGGGCTGTCATAAGGAGGACTGAAAGTGGCTTTTTCAATGTTTTGTTTTCATATCTGAAGAAAAGAAGCAAAGAACATTGCCTTAATGTGGCAGCATAAAAAAATTACGTTAGTTAAATGGAAGGATTTCTTGATAGGGTTAAATACTGGAATGGGTAACAGACACCAATAAGAAGAGAATTTTTCATAGAAAATACTTCTATGAAGATCCTTTTAGAGAAACATCTCATCTTTCAAAAATATTGCTCTTCCACTGGACAGGAAGATGGACAAACATGACCTCTTAAAGTCTCTATCAACTGTGACAGGTGGCCACCTTCAAGAGATCTTGGCACTTTTTAGTTCCATAAACTAGCAATAGGGTCTCAGATTATTCAGAAGCCTTTTCCCATTCCCATTTAAAAAAAAAAATATTCAGCATATGCTTGAGAATGTCACCACAAATTCATTCCTGCACAATATTTTACATCTCTTCTGTGAAATACGAAGCAGGAATGTGCCATGGTATAGTAGAATCATGAAATATTAATTTTTCTGTCCTGACTTAGCCTAGATAACATTTCTTATCTCTGTTTTTAAATTTTATATCATTGAGAATGAGGATAACATATTTTAAAACAAGTGTACTTTTAAAAAAAAATCTTCAATTTGACTATCAAAATATAGAATCCACAGGTTTTTTTAATTCCCCAATGAGAATACACTTTCAATTCAAATAACGAAATTATCTTCTGTTCCCACTCTTCAGTCAGTATAGAAAACAATACATAAAGTTGTCCAGTGCTAATTTATCTTTAGCCCAAGGGAATTGGGATGGTCAAATCATTTAAATAGCAAAGGAAGAATTCAATTTACCAAAGCCTTTTTTTTTTTTTAACTTAGACCCACTCAAAAAAGGGGAGGGATTACATGAGAACCTCCCAATTCCGATATTTATTTATAATGATTAAGATATTGTACAGATTAATGGTATCCAATTGTTTTCCTTTTCCTAAGACTTTGATTTTTAGACATCATAAATGGGGGAGGGGGAGAAGCTGCACTCAATATTCAGGAGATATAATAGTTTCACATTGTGTTCTATTTTTATTTATTTATTTGAGCTACAAAAATTGCTACCTACCTGCCTAGGCCAGGCTCTCAAACTAAAGGCACAAGCTAAGCTTTTCCTTTCTTATCTTTTAGTTTGTAAAGAAAAGTTCCGGGCTTTAAGTAAACAAATAACAATTACCAAAGACTAATGGGGATGAATAACTCAAACCCTAGCAGAGTAATTGATCACAGTGCCTGGGTATGAAGTGTCATTGTAGTAGACTTATCTCATTTTTGAGAAGGCTTAAGGATTTGAGGCAGCCATATAATTAAGTAAATACCAGCCCACAGACCTGCCTTTCATTCTTTTTTCTTTCATTGTTCTCTCTCTCTCTCTCTCTCTCTCTCTCTCTCTCTCTCTCTCTCTCT
>JAJPUD010006978.1:31827-82074 GCA_023553655.1 Myrmecobius fasciatus
CTCTCTCTCTCTCTCTCTCTCTCTCTCTCTCTCTCTCTCTCTCTCTCACACACACACACACACACACACACACACACACACACTTTCATACACACACACTCTCTCTCTCTCTCCTTCCTTCTTTCCTTCTATCCTTCCTTCTTTCATTCCTTTCTCCCTTCCATGAAATCAGAAACATCTTCCTTCATGATAGTACAGTAAATGAAATCAATATTCCTTTAAGACAAATCTGGTCTGGGAGAATCCTTCTTATGGCCCAGTTCCCAGGCCTAGTTCTTAACTATGAAACAAACTACTTAAGGATCCATTATTATATCAGCAGTCTAAAAAGAGAATAAATACATGCTTAAAATGCTAACAAAATTAACAAATATGAATGTGGCCACAGGAATTTAAGTTCAAGAAATTTATTTCTTTCAGAACTTTATAATCCAACTTCTGATAGCAATAAAGAGAAGGCTTTTCTCCAAGCTCTCAAGATTGGCTATGCCTCCTTTTCCCCCTAGGTATCCGAAATCTTTCTCCTCTTGTTGACTAGGTTTCCTTTATGGTAGCATTGTTGTTAGCCCTCACTTTGTTTAGCTTAACACTTGTTTAGTTAACAAGGATGAAGATATACATCAGCCATAGGGCCATGTGAAGTCCTCAGAGTACAGATGATGCCATAGTGAGGAAAATAGGAAAAGGACATTCGTATCTCTTGTGACAGGAGCAGCTGCTTCTAAATCTGTTCTCCTTAGCCACAGCAGTCCCTTCACCTCCAGTTTTATCCCAGAAGTCAGACCCAATTTAGTTTCAGGTGGGGAAAAAATATGAAGGTAACAAAACAAATATTTATAGGACTAGAATATAATGTCCCATATGCCCCTTTACCCCTCATTTAACCAGTTCCATTCTACTAGCTTTGTGTATTTGGCAAATGATAATAAATGGTACCCCCAAACAGATAACTTTTAAATACAGAGACTGGCCATTCATCTTTCCTGATCCTGACACATATCAGATTTAAGACTTATAATCATCACTATGGATTCAGTGTGTTCTTTTTATAATTATTAGTTCTGCCTTATGGCCATGAATACTACTTAAGACTTAGTACAAGTCCATAAGCCTGATACACATGCATTTAATGTTCTATTACATAAAGAAAATAGCAAAAAGATAGTGAAAAGGTACTGAATCAATTCTGGAATGGCAACTTAGGGTAGCAACAATTATTTAATGAAGAAATCCTCATCATAACTGTTCAAAAACAAGAAAAAGACATTTCACATGCACAACTTGTACTGATTTTGCACCTAGAGAGCTCTGGTTAATATTAACCCTTAGGCTAAATCACAGACTTATATAGTATATCTCCTTTTCTTTCTCCTTATTTCCAAATGGACATCTCTTGTCATTTTACATTTACACTCTCCCCCAACACTGAACAAATAGTAATAAAATGCATATTCTCTCTCTTCTTTTTTAATTGGTAAAAAAAGAAAAAACACTTTGAACATTTGAGAGGAATCTGTAGTTTCACACCAAATACTGTTTCAAAGTTATCTTTTTACATGCCCTTTACAAAAAGGATTTTATTAGCTAGTGCCCCAGGGAACCTCTTTCCTTTCTCTAACTCCAGGTGTCCCCTTTCCCTAGGCTCAACCTCCCAATACTGTGAGATAACAAGTGAAAATAAATAGGGACAAATAGCTCATATTGTTGATCTATTAGATTTGGACAAACTATTCTGTGAATCTATTCCTGTCTCAGAGGATCTATTTTAATGATCTGCCTGAGGTGAACTAAGCAGTGATTAAAAGATAACAACTCCTTGAGTCTCTTAAGGAGGGAATTATTATAACGTGTACATCAATGAAAAAAAAAAATCTCCTACCTATTCACCTTTATTTCCCCAAAGACTCTGAGACTGCATGTGGTAAAGGTACTCCTGTTAGAATTAGCTTCTATCTCACTGCCACAAGAAAGTACCATTGCAGTCCTCAGCTGTAAGCTCAGCAGTCCTAGTAAAAGCTTCCTCCCTTTCTAGTGATGGATGCCACCTGGACCTAATGATATACCTGCCATGTCTTCTACCAAGAAAAGTTTCTGTTCCTTTATAAGTCCATAACGAACAGCACCAACTGGAAGAATACTCCAACGTGGGGGGTGGGGAGTAAGGTAGGGGGAAGAGGGGAATGGATGAAGAAAAAGAACAAAGTCCTTTCGACCTAACACGGTGCATTTTCTTTTGACTTGTGATTGCACCCCAAATTAGGATCTTGTTTGATGACCTGTACATGCTTAAATCTCTGCATTTCTCTCAGCCCCCTTTTTTTTCTTTCCTGGGCATCATTACAAAGTAGTTGAAAAACCTTTCTAAACTCACAAATGCAAAAACCAGGAGGTTTTAAGGAGATGGGGCCTTTGTCCAAAGATACCAACACACTGAGTGGACTGTAGCAGATGCTCACCATGCCTATGCATTATTGATAAAGCCATGGGATCTGTTAAAAATAGAAGGTAGGGGAGAGAAAGCATGGCAGACCCCAGGTGCACTCCATACTGCTTTTTTGACTCAGGTGGCAAAAGGGGTTTCCCAGGATTTCTCACCAAATCATTCAGGAAATACTGTCCTACAACTTGGAATATTAATATACATGTATGTATGTATGTATATATATTATAGTCATATATGCCCTGTCTGTCTCTGTCTCTGTCTCTGTCTCTCTCTCTCTCACACACACACACACACACACACACACACACACACACATACACACACTCCCCCAAAAGCCAGCATTTACCTGCTCCTGTTGTTGCACTGATTTCCCTGGTGCATTTTGTTCCTTGGCCGTAGTCATGCTCTCCTTTCCAGGGTGCTCACTACCAGAGGGACAGGTAGCAATTAACGGTGAGTTTGGTAGCACCAGAGTCCAAAGAGGGAATGAGGAGTTATTCAGTCCATCACTTCAGGAAATAAATCCCAGTGCAATTTTTCTTCACTCAAAAGAGGGGGGTGAGGGTGGGGGTGGGGAGGCGAACCTAGGTCTCTTGCTTTAAAACGCAAAGTGCAGAGAGAAGGGAAGATGCTGCTGTTTAGTGGGGCTTCTCCTATTAGCAACAGCCTCTGCAATCGCCACAGAAACAATGATAACTGCTTGGCAACCAGCAACTGGCAGCTCGGGGCTGGAAAGACAACCCGAGTGCTGTGGTCCTACCTCCCCCCTCCCCTCCTTCTGCCTACCCCAGTGGGCTCCACGGCGCATGCCCCAGCCGCCAGCTCAGCCTCCTTGTGCTCGGGAGCCACGCACCGGGTTGAGCGACTGGAGGGGAGGGTGGACGGGGAGGGTGCCTGACCCTAGCTGCAAGCCCCGGAGCAGCTCGGCAGAGGTGAGCCGCAGGCGGCCTTGGCTTTGCGCTGCCCTACTCGCACCTCTCCCGGTCTCATTCACAAAGCTTAGCCTTCCCAGTGGATTGCCTGAGCCCGGTTAGCTCTATGTGGGGCTCCCACTCCTCTGGCGGTGGGAAGGAAGCGGGGAGGAGGGCAGAGAGTGATGGAGGAGCGAAGGTGGGCGAGAGACATCGGGGAAAGTTACGTCACCCGTGTCCACGAAACTTTCCCCAGGTGTCCTTAGCTAGATGTCGCCGGCTGAATATTGACCGATTCATCAGGTGCACTCCTGACCCAGACTACAGACCGAGGCGACCACAACCAGGACAGAGGCGAATGAAACAGTAGTTGGCAGGGGTAGGGAGTAAGGTAAATTGGAGACTGGAGGGAAATGGTTATCTTCAGAAGCAAGCTATCTGAGATTAGTGGTTAAAATGAGCAGGAGGGTGGAGGGCTTAAATGGGGATGCACTGTAGGGAAAGGAAGTGGGTACCTGAGATTTTCTCCACTGGCTACAGTGGATATTATTTGTTCAAAAATCCTTGTTTTTTAACTCAGAAACCTGCTCAGAATCCATTTTGAGCTTCAGAGATTTTTAGCTTGACTCCCTGAAAACAAAATCATTCTGGTCATAGTATCATAGACCTAGAACTAGAAAGGACTTTAAAAGTTATTAGTCCAAGGCCATCAGTCCAACAGCCCCCATTTCTTAGATGGTGAAAATGAGACCCAAAATGATTCAAGGTTTATATGTAGAGATAGGATAGAAACCCACGGATGAGTCCAGAGTTTGATACTCTTTCCAGCATTGATCTTAAAGATTTTACACTATCCCTATCCCATAGCAAAATGTTCACACAGTAAAATATCTGTATTATATCCTGTTGCCGGTCCCAAACAGCTCAGTCTATCTCCACTCAAGAAGCCAATCACATTAGGAGGCTTAGAAAGAAAAAAGTTATACAAGGGAATCCCAACCAAGCTTTATGAGTAGGGAGATATTCTTTGTCTTGTACCATGCCTAGGTTTATCAACCCCATTCCAGAGTTTTAGATCAAGGAACAATTTCTTAATGCCTCTGATCATGGATACATGATACATAAATCCCTAGAAGGCTTTTAGTGTTTCTGTACCTTTCTTGTATTATCTACACTTAAACTTAACCCATGGTTCTTTCCAAAGATCATTATTTCTTCACCTTTGTACCATCACTTAAGGTCATAAGATCATAGTTTTAAATTTGAAAGGACTCCTCTTAATAATAAAACCCCTTCATTTTCTGGCAATGGAAGAAACGGATGGTCAGATTGATTAATATAACTTTGATTTGCTCAAGGTCACATTGGCAGTAGCATTCAGGATTCTTCTGTTGTATTTATGTGACAAATGCATTAGTTTTTTTTTTGTAGTTTAAAAAAATAGAAGAGGGAATATTAAGGTTTCTGCCAATCAAAAGGTAGTAGAAAGAGGACTGAATTTACAGGCTACTACTTAGTATGGCATTGGACAAGTTATTCTACTTCTCTGTGGTATTTTATGGTTCTAGGTTCTGTAATCCTTTAAGCCCACTCTATAAAATGATCTTTCTTCCAGGTCTAAATCTTCTAATTCTCATGAAAATAGGGCAAAAAGTTCAAGTTGAACAGGAGTCCCTTTCCTCTCACTTTTTTGTTGTTGTTTTTTTGAAAGATCTATTTATTTTTGGACTTGACTGGATTAAGTATGTTGAAGGCCTAGGCATTGGCTACTTTACCATTCTACTATTACACTGTTGTTTCTTTTGGTGTTGAGACTTTTCTGTCTTTGGAAATCTCCTTGGAAAAAGGGGTCTTAATCATCAACTCATCTAGAGTCATCTCCAGTTGTCCTGATCTATATCTGGCCACTGGACCCAGATGGTTCTGGAATGGAACGTGAGAAAGGTGACCTTGCATAGCCCTACTACACTTAAATCCAATTCACCTGCATGCCATGGCACCACCTCCCTCATGTCATGGAACTCTTCCAGAACAAAGGACAAACAACAACACCTTAGATCAGTGAAAGTTCATCTGGGACTAGCTGGTAGCCAATGGAAAGGGAGTGGAACATAGGATGGATGTCTAGGGATGAAAACAGAATGTTGGGAAGGTCTCAAAGATAAACTTCACCTACGTCACAATTTTGCTTAGGGCTAGACCTAGCTATGCCATTCAAAATCATAAATATTATTGACACATCATATCTGGCTAAAGTCTGAGCCAGGTTCTGGGACTTTTAGGGGACAGAAGATGTTCTTGCCTTGTCATAATTTACTAATTTAATAGATTCCTTTCTACAGAGAAAAGATTGTGCACAAGTTCTTCTCACCCACCTCTAAATCTGAATACAGATGAAGCTCTTTGTTTAAAAAAAATCCTGGAGTAGGGTGCTAGAAGAAATTATTTCCAGTTTATAGAGAGCAGCAACCGAATTTTCACTCTGAAGGTAGCAAACATGGACCTTATAAGTCTGAAAGTTGTACAAGCAAAACAGTTTAGCCAAATCCCACTCTTTTAGTCCATAATGTTTTAATTCTTTTAACAATTCCTGAATGCACTTAGTAACACACAGAAGCAAATATTTAATCCTATGGGCAGGAAATATTAGGGATTGTGTAATATTTTTAAGTGTCCCCAGCAGTATCTCAGACTTTGTACACATTAGATACACAATAAATATCAGATAATTGACATTCTTGCATTCTTGATTTAAAGCTGGCAGGAAGCTTTGAAACCATTGAATCCAATACTCTCATTTTACAGATGAAGAAACAACTTTAGAAGGGTTAAGTCACACAACTAAGTAAGTATCTAAGACAGGATTCAAACTTGAGTTTTCTTGCTACCAAGACAGGCATTCTATCTCGCTTAAGCTATATGACCCAGAGGATGCTTAGATAAGGAGAAGCTCCCTGTTTACTTGAATAGTTGGATAAAGGAAGTGATGGTGAAACTCCAGGGGAAAATAGCAGGAAGGAAAATAGCAGAAGGCAGAAATATTTCAGGGTTAGTGGTTTAGGAAGTGAAAAGAAAGCAGTGATTTGCCCCATCTGTTCTTTGCTTTTGGTTCAGTCCTGAATGCCTGAGGCAAAGAAGGGAGAAAAGAATGGGATTTGTATATGCATGTAGAGAGATTTATAAAGATATATAGATATGGATAGATTCACATACATGTATATACACATATAATATATGTACACATAGCACAATACCTGTGATATTTACACATACATATGCATATAGAAATCACATACATCATGGTTTACAAACATACACACAGGTATATATCACATATAAATAGCATATGCTTTCTATGCATGTAGTATATACACATACACATAAAAAGGCTCAGTCAATTAGTCCTGCTTAGCTCTTAGTAAGTCCAGAACCTTGGTAATGATTTTGGCTTCTGATGAAGACCTCTTATAATGGAGAAAGGCAGCAACAAAGAGTTTAGTAACTCCAAAGAAGCAGCCACTATTTCCAGGGGAAAGCTATGATTTCAACATGTACTCAGAGGCAGTGTCCAAAGGAACAGGAGAATAGTTTTAAATAGAGTGGAAATACTTCCCTTTGGAGGGAACTACCTTTAAGACAGTCTACAGAAACACTTGGCCTCCCCAACTAAGGTAAATATAACAGCTTTTGGGCCAACAAATCAAGTCCAGCCAGTGCCATACAGAAGCAATTGCTGTCCTTCAGTTCTACACCAATACCAGTGAAGGGCTGTGGGGTTAGCTTTGCTTAGTGAGGTATATATACCTGGGATTTGGCAGGCCACAGAGGTGGACCCAAATGACAACAAGATAATTCTACTAGATATTTAGCTTACTGATAATTCTCTTTCCTTTTCCAGGGATGAACTTCACTAAGACTCTTAAAATGTGCACTTGGAAAAATATACACTTGCCCTTGCTGAATGGACATGGTGCTGATCTGTTCCAAACCTATCTTTCATTTCAGCACAAGTTTTTGTCCTTCCTCTCCTCCAGATGTGTCTGCCTGGTGCTGTTGGCATGGGCACAGTTAATTAGGTTTGTTTGTAGAAGTACATGGCTGTATTCCCCTGCAGCTTGATGCAGTGCATCACTCAGGCATCTCAGCTGATTCCCCTTCACCTTGCTTATTGACTGGTACTCTTTCCCTTGAGTAGGCAAACAACCTAGGTGAACACTTGTTAAGTTCAAGTGATTCCCCTTCACCTTGATTATTGACTGGTGTTCTTTCCATTGAGTAGGCAAGCAACCTAAATGAACACTTGTTAAATTCAAGCACTCAGAGAATCAATCAACAAATACAAACTAAATACCTACTATGTGCAAATTGAGAATATATTTCAGTGGCATTCATGCTTGCTGAATGCTGGCTGGAAAGTAAGGCTAAAAGATTGTAAGTTTATCATTGTGGGAAATCAAATTTGTCCCTGTTAACAACCTACATGAAAAGTTACCTCCAACTCAACATAGAAAAGTGAATGAGAGCTAAGGAAGAAAGTGCACATTAGAACTCTTGCCAAGACCTGGAGAATAAAGCTGGATGTCTTTATTTTGGCAAAGATACTGGCAAAAACTCACAAAACAATGTATACCTGGTACATGATGTGTAGGGTAGGCAAGAGGAGGCAGGTAAAAATGGAGATGGTACAGTCCTGGCCCCAGGACCAGTAGGAAATGTGATTTGAGGGGACACTGAACACAATCTCTCTCTCTGCCTATTAGGTAACCTGAACTTTAACCAGACTTTAGTTCTTTAGAGCCTTTAGGTCTTGAAAATATGGGCTCAACATAGATACACATACCTCTGTGAGATATAATTTTACATTAGACCATTATCATTACAATTAATTAGTAATTTGCTGAGACCAAGATAGGTTTTCAGAAGCTTGGTAGGATGGGATAGAGAAGGGACATTTTAAAAGTGGAGAGGAGGTGAAAGAGGATGGAAAATCAAGTTGGACTTTGTCCATTTTAAAAATGGCTAGACTGTTTAAGCCTGCCTGAACCTACCTGTGACCCATAAACTATACCACCAGAAGAACTTGTTGCTCTGTCAAAGATGAAAGCAACTTTCTTCCCTTGAAGTCTATGACACATAGTAATGCAGTTCTCTCCAGAAATAGCCATGGAAGAATTTGGATTGGCAGGCAAATGGAGAAAAGTCTAGTCAAAGAACTGAACTTGTAGCTATTTAGAACCAGGCAAGCAGCACAGAAGGACTAGGTCAGCCTCAGTGACTTCTAAGGAGGCAACTATTGGTAAACTGGAAGCCTGGAAAGGTAATCATTAAAGGGTGCTTTTAGCTAAAGAATTTCTTCTACATGAATGAATCAGATCAGTTTCCTTCTGAACTTCTGGATCATAATCTCCTTTTCTTTAGCTTCATTTGAGGGACTGTGATGTAAAATACCTCCAAACATAGCTGGCCTGAAGTAAAAATTTGTTGCACTCCTGACATAATCTTGATTTTATATCATAATCTTGTCTATATCATTTGTTTTAATGTTGGGCATGATATTTCCTCTCCAGTTGAGTCTCATTTTCTTGAAATGGAACAAGTAGGGAGAGGGACAACCGAAAAACCTGTTTGGATGACTTTGTAAGTCCTTCCCTTTCATCATCTTTGATTTTGGAGGAAACAAAAAGACAGGAGTAAGAGATGGGAAGGGGCAGGTATATATCTATAGGAATCTTTTACTCTCCCTTTACCTCATAATCACACTAAGGTTCTATCTTACTCTTGTCATAGTTTACTGTTATGTCTCCAGAGACTGGTTGGGAAATAAGCCTGAGCAAGTATAGCATTTAATCATAATTACCATTCCTCTTCAAAAAAAAAAAAAGGAAAGAAGGAAAGAAAGAAGGAAGGAAGGAAGGAAGGGAGGGAGGTGAAATGAATGGAGGGAAGGAGGAAAGAAAGGGGAAAGGGGAGAAAAGGAGGAAGGAAGGAAAGAAACAGAACACAGTATCCTAATCTTAGCAAATATTGGCACATCTAGAACATCCTTCGAAGATGTCAATTAAAGATACCTAGGTCAATGGTTAATCCTAAAATTCAATAGAGGCATTTTTTAATATCTTGATGGATCCATTTTCAAAAGAAAATTTAATGCATTTTGCAATCAGTTTAGCAGACACACCTCTTCATCTCTGCTAAGGGAAAGAGAAGTATTCATAGTAATTACCTAACTACCACCTCCCACACTACTTGTCAGCCTATAAATCTTGTTCTCAGTCTACAGTGAAAAGAAACCTGATAAAACTTTGTTGCACACTCAAAAATGTCTAAGTTCTTTTAGCATCATTTGAAAAGGCTACCTTGAGGTTCATGGAATATGTTTTAATGTCGTGGAAGCATAACAACAAGAAAGCAGGATCCTTATGTTTGTTTGGAAAATAAAGAAAATATTCCAGGACATGAACAGACAATTTTCAGATGAAATTAAAGACATTTCTAATAATTCAAAAAAATGCTGTAAATCTTTATTGATTAGAGGAATGCTAATTAAAACAACTTGTATCACTTTATACTTCTCAGATTGGTTGAGATGATAAAAGATAATGATAAATGCTAGAGGGGATGTGAGAAACTGGGACACTAATGCATTATTGGGGGAATTGTGAATTGATCCAACCAATCTGAAAAGAAATATGGAACTATGTCCAAAAGGCTATCAAACTGCATGCGCTTTGATTCAGCAGTGTCTCTACTGGGCCTGTGTCCCAAAGAGATCATAAAAAAGGGAAAAGGACCCACTTGTACAAAAATGTTTATAGTTGCCCTTTTTGTAATGGCAAGAAACTGGAAACTGAGTAGATGCCCATCATTTGGGGAATGATTGAGTAGGTTATGGTATATGAATACAATGGGATTCTATAGCTCTATAAGAAATGATCAGCAGGCTGATTTCAGAAAGTCCTGGAGAAATTTCCATGAACTGAAGCTAAGTGAAGTGAGTAGAACCAAGAGAACAGTGTACACAGCAGTTACAAAATTATGTGATGATCAACTGTAATGGACTTGACTCTTTTCAACAATGAGGTGATTCAGGCCAATTCCAATAGATTTTTGATGAAGAGAGACATCTGCATCTAGAGCTAGAGGATTATAGGAACTGAAAGTGGATCATAGCATAGTATTTTCACCTTTTTTGTTGTTATTTGATTGCTTTTTGTTTTCCTTCTCATTTTTTCATCTGATTTTTCTTCTGCAGCATAATATATGTAGACATATGTTTAGAAGAATTGCATATGTTTAACCTATATTGGATTACTTGCTGTCTAGGGGAGGAAGAAAGTGGGGAGAGAGGGAGAAAAATATGGAACACAAGGTTTTGCAAGGGTGAATGTTGAAAATTATCTTTACATGTATTTTGAAAAATAAAAAGATATTAAAAAGAAAATATTCATGTTTTTTTTCACACATCTTCACCATTCATCACCTTTAACCATTGCTTAATCTTGCCAGAATGAATAGCTAAACAAATGAAAGATGAATGTCAAGGTCTTGAGACAAGACCCAAATAAAACTGGTCATCTTCTATTTTACTGAGGCATCTAGAAAGTAAAGTGGATGGAGTGCTACATTTGGCCTCAGATTTGGATCTGAGTTCAAGTTCAGTGTCAGACTGGCTTAATAGCTATATATGACTCTGGGCAATTCACTTGACCTGTTTGCTTTAGTTTCCTCAACTATAAAATAGAGATAAAATAGCACCTACCTCTCCCAAGGTTGTTGTGAGGATAAAAATAGGATATTTATAAAGCACTTAGCATAGTGCCTGGTACATAATAGGAACTATGTAGATACAACTATTATTAATTAATTAATTAATTATTCTATGTCATTATATACTGCTTGCTAATTATAGGCCTATTAAAAAGAATAGGTAGTGATAGTTTGTCTTCTCTGGTGCATCCAGAACTCCAGTTATGCCAGGGTTTTATGTTGTTATGTTCATGGGCAGTTATCATGGTGGCTCAAAATGAGTTCCCCCAGAATTTTCATGAACTGTGCTAAGCTGGCCTGCTACTGCTCTTATATAACTGTGTTATAACCCTGGAAGCATAATCAGAAAATTAAGCTGGGAAGGACTTATATTAGATATCACTTGCCCAGTCTTATTATTTTATAGATGAGGTCCACAGAGGTCAATGAGTTGTATGTTATTTTCAAATGAATATTAATATTATTTCAAGATGATCAGTCCATTAGGAATTTGCTAGGTTATTTAAATTACATTCTTTAAAATTATGTGGCTATTACACAAGGAATTTTTTTAAAATCTGAGGAAATATGATGATCAATGCTAGTATGACATCAAACTCAACATCGACCATCACATTTTCTCAAGATTATAGATAAAACAGTTGGAAGGAACCTTAGAAATCTACACCTACCCATTCTTCACTGAAGGGAGAGAAAAGAAAACAATAGAAAACAAACCATATTTCTTCTCCTATAAAAATGCTAACTTTTGCTTAGTGTAATAGAGTCCTGGTCCAGGATTCAAGAGAACTGGATTCTAGTCAGTCTGATAGAGGAAAAACAAATAGATAAGAAAGCAGTCTTTAGAATCAAAGGACCTGGGTTTCAATCTCAGCTCTACTACTTAACCTGGGTCACTCCTTTTCTGAGTCTCAATTTGCTCATCTGTAAAATAATAATATTGGTTCTTGCCATCTATTCTAGCTTGAAACCGTTCTGTTCACTATTGATGACTTGCTGTAGGATCCAAGGCAAGCATTTTCAGCCTCTACTTCCTTATCTATAAAATAAAGGGAATGGATTAGATACTCTCTAAGGACTCTTTTAGCTCTACTATTCCAGGTGTCCTAGGAGATTTGGGCAGTTTTGCAACTAAATTTCTAAACACTGGCATTATTTATTTGGATAAAACCAGCACACATTTAAACCATACCAGGATGGCTTTTAAATAGAGGATCCAATCCAGTTCTCATATTAACAGACTCAAATGTAACACTATCAAAATGGAATCTAGTATCCTCTATTAAAAAGCACCAAGTCCTAGCTCAAAGTGTCTTAACTTCACCAAAGATATTTTTGGTGCACACATATTAATAATTTAATCATTTTTAAACATCGCACTCTGATGAAGGCACCATATCCACTGGCATTGAATATGGACTGCACCGCTGTTTCTCTTCTGGTTTCTTAGCCAGCCAGCATGACCTTGGCAATAGCAATATAACAGATGCTTTGTTTATTGTCTTTAATGTCTCCAGTAGAGATTTCTGGAGCTGGTTGCTTGGCCTTAATTTTGGTATCAGCTTCTAAAGAACTTCTCAGATTGTTTTAGGAAATATTCTCCTTTGTGGACAACCTTCACCTTATCCCTGTCACTTTCTTGTTAATTTGCTTTTCGGGAATAAAATTAGTCTAAAGGAGATCTTTGGAGTACTCCTTCACACTTGAATGTCACTGTCATTCCCAAATGAAAGGGTTGATCGCATATTTCTATCAAGTTGAGTCAAAACTGGTATCTAAAGGGCCAAAGTTCTGTTAACATAAGATGACTTGTAGAAAACATGCCCATAACACCTTTGAAGACTTGTGTTAGGTATATTTTTGATAAAAAAAAATAATTAGTGATTGGATCAGTTCAGAAGAATTCCTGTAAAGGACAATCAGCAAAATCTTCATTTCTCAAAGTAAATGC
This sequence comes from Myrmecobius fasciatus, assembly GCA_023553655.1. Taxonomy (NCBI): domain Eukaryota; kingdom Metazoa; phylum Chordata; class Mammalia; order Dasyuromorphia; family Myrmecobiidae; genus Myrmecobius; species Myrmecobius fasciatus. The sequence continues at coordinate 44,900 of JAJPUD010006978.1, forward strand.
ACACATGCACACACACACACACACACACACACACACACACACTCAAGCTGCTGATGTAGAAGGCAAAGAAGAATAGTCTTCAAATGAGGTGCTTACAAGAGTAGTCTATATGATCAATGGCAATTTTACAATGTTTTTGTTTCTGAGCACGTTAGAATGACTTTAATGAGTAAATAACAAGTCAAATAAATTCAGCCAATGAGTGGGAAGGACCATACCTACCTACTTCCAAGAGAATATAAAAAAGGACTTGAAAATTTGGAGCTTACTAAGAGGAATTAAAGTGACAATAAATAGCATCTTCCTTACATGCCATCAAGCAAGATTATATGGTATACTGGTTCTCAAAAGATGATCTAGGGACCCCAAGGGAACTCCAAGACCTTTTCAGCATGTCCTTAAGGTAAAATATTTTCATAATAAAACTAAGATACTTTAATTTCTAAAGTAGTAGTGATCAATAGATCTAACTCTCCAAAACAAAAGCTTTTGGGGGGAGGGAGGCTTAGTTTTGAAAAGTGTACATACATGAGAACTCTCTATTTAGCATATTATCTTTATGTTCTTTACTAATAAAGAAACTCAGGAAATGTTCAGGAAACAGAATGTAAAAAATGAAATATTTATGTGTTAAAAAAAGGAAATGAATCTTTTAACTTAGGCTTTCAAGGAAAACATGATCATAGTTTACAAATAACTGAAGCATGTAAACACAGAATAGAAATTGTTTATCACACCTATCCTAGGGGAAATGAATAAAATCTCCTTTGGAGATTTTTTTTGATAAAATGACATAGGCTATAGATTACTACTTTGCAAAGGAACAAGAGAGAGATGAACAATAGTAAGGCATTTCACTTTTCCCTCCAAGGAAAAAAAATCTGCTCCTTTTTTATCTTTACATTATAAATTTTATTTTAGCCATCAATCAGGGGGACATTTAAGATTATATATACCTCAGAATATCTTTTTTTACAAGTCCTTTTTGGCTCATAGATAGCCATTAGAACTAACCGAAAGCTCTAAAGTATTTTCCTGTCCATGTCAAATCAACAAGTATTTACTTACTACCTCCTATGTAACTGGTACAAAACAAAGCACAGTTGGAGATTTTTTTTTTTGCTTTTTTGCTGAGGCAATCGGGGTTAAGTGACTTGCCCAGGGTCACACAGCTAGGAAGTGTCTGAGACCAGATTTGAACTCAGGTCCTCCTGACTTCAGGGCTGGCACTCTAACCATTGTGCCACCTAGCTGCCCCATGGAGATTTTTTTAAAAACAGAAGGTGAAGCCATAGTTTTACAATCTAACTAGAAAGAAAAATTAATACATGTGAAATCCTGAGCTCACAATCCAAAGCAATTTGTTTATAAAGTCAAAGAAAATTACATATCATGTAACTTTGTACTCAAGCCAATTTTTTTCCCTTAAGAAGCACTTCCTGATCTTCAGTTTTCTTAAGCTACAATCCCCAAATGATTCCAAAGCAAAATCCTTATCAAAGATACTGAGAACTAAGATGATGATTTGGAAAATAATGGTCGACAATATTTATATAATTGTATTGAAAGACTTGCTGAATTCTCAAGGATTTAGGAACCAATTGGATCTTCCAAGGAATGATAATGAAATATGCTATCCTACCTCTCAGTAGTAAGGCAGAAGGAGGCATATCTTTTATGTTAGTGTTTCATATAAATGTGTACAGAATTATGGAATTTGAGATGCAAAGTGTTTGCCTCATTTTCCTCAATTGTACTTGCCTCTAAAGGTTCTTCTATTTTGAGATTAATAACATTTATAGGAAGTTTAAGACACCATTTTATGAAGTTCTCAATCTTTAATGTTTTCTGAAATGTTATTCTGTTTATAGCTCAATCAGTGATTAATTCCTGGCTTTACAAGGAAGGGTTGTATTAGGGGAAATCATTGGCCCAGATAGAAACAAACAAACAAAAAAAACCTGAATTAACATTCTTTTAAAAATCCTTATCAAATTCTGTATCTTTATAATTTCCTTTTAGTTCTTATCAAAACTCCCTGAATTTTCATTTTGTTTATTTCAATCCAGTCAGAGTGCCATTAATAAAATATTTGTAATCTTATTTGGCTTTATGAATAATGGTCAGGAAAGCATGGGTAATGAATTATTGTTCTCACTTAATTGCTTTTTTTGGCCCATAGGTTCAGGTAAAAGCTCTTATCTTGGATCTTAAAGCCAGGAATTAATTACTGATTGAACTATAAGCTAAGCAACATTTCAGGAAAGATTCAAGATGGAGATCTGCATAAAATAGTATCTCAAACTGAGAAGAGTCTTCAAAGGCTGCAATAATTCCACATTAAAAAAGGAAAAGCACTAATGAAGTCCTAACTATATGCCAGATACTAGGCTAAGTGCTTTACAAATATTTCATTTTGATCCTCATAAGACCTCCTCAAGTATAGATAGCTGTAAGGTAGTAGTAAAAGCACTGGATTTGGAATCAAAGGGCTGAGGTTCAAATGCTATCTCTGCTACTTATTTACATTGGGCAAGTCACTTAGTCTTTCCAATACTCCATTTCCTCATCTGTAAAATGTCATTTTACAGGTCTCTTTTAGGGTCTCTTGCAGCTCTAAATCCTACATTCAATCCTAAGAACATGGCAATATGAACAGAAAAACACTATCCAACTTGTGACCACCTTCCTTTCTTTTATTTTATTCCTGCATTTCTTTGAAAAGTAGACTTTACTCACTACAACTAGAGAAGCCAGATTCCTTTATTTTAAAAAACTTGTTTCAGCCATAACTTTGTTTCAAGTTGGCAGAATTACCCACAATTGAACTCAAAGTGCCTATTAGTACCCTCTAGTTGTAAACAAAATCTGGTCAGGATTTATTAGCTACTTAAAAAGATATTATGGAATCCACAAACAAACAAAATAGAGTTTTACTGATATAGACATCAATTAGCTCAGTCAGTGCTTTCTCCTTTTCTTTTGTGAATTCTGGTTAAGAAAGAAGCCTTATTGGGATTCTCTCTTCATAAGTGTGGAATAAATGAATGCTAGTCAGCTTAGAAGATGGAAAAAGTGAGAAGGTGAAAAAATGGGAGATGTAGTCCCTATGTGATTTCATAAAGGATGGTTTCCAGGGCTTTGCTCAAGAGTCATTTAAATCTTCAGAATTAGTCTAAGCTCAGAGGGGATTTTGTGATGATTGTGGTCTAGCAAAGGAATCCTAGACTCTCTTTGGTTTTCCTACATGCTGAGAATTTTGATACTTTTGTCTAAGTATATAACAAATCACTATTATATCCCTGATAAGTTAGCATGTCTTTGGTTGTAGTACTTCATACTTCATCTATTTTCTTTGGATGAAGGTGGTAGAGTTCAGACTAGAAAAGGAGACCACATCAGGGATATAAACATGGTAGACACTGGATCATTTGGAAACCATTTAGACATCTGATCCAAGTTTCCTAGCTGTGGCTGTTTACATTTTTATATTTTCCTAGGATAAAGTATCTTTTTTCTATGGATAGCATCATCACCCAAAATTAGTGCCTTTTTCATATTCTATATGTACTATTTTCTGGAATAGTATCATGCTTATGTGGCATTTAATGAACACTTTTTAATGATAAAGAGGAATTATTTGAATCATACCCTATTTATTTTTCCACCCTTCTCTCCATCTGCCTATTCTATTATAACCTCATGAGCACATGGCTACTCCTGAATATTTTAAAGTATGTTGATCCATATTCCATCTTCTGCTTCCCTAGGTCAGACTTAACAATGGAAAGACTACTGGACAAGGAGTTAGGAACCAGCAGTCTAGTCCTAGCTCTGCTATCAATTGGCTGTGTGACTTTGGGCAATTCATTTACTTCCCTCCAATTCAATTTTCTCAACTATATGGAGCTTGTACTGGATCAATAATCTCTATTAATTGCAATCCTAAATTGTATAGCTACAAAGCTTTCTGACTTTTGGTCTAATAAGAATATGGTGTAGTAGAAAAAGCACTGTCTAGCTCTGGAAACAAAGAACTTGGGCTCAAACCTTGCCTCTGACACAATATTCATGTCACTTTTGGCAAATAGCTTAAGTTCCCTGAACCTCAGTTTCCTTATTTGTACAATCTGAGGGTTGGCTAAGAAAGCACTGAGGTCCTTCTATCTCTAAAGCTCTGATTCTTCCAGACTAAAGAAATTAACCCCAGAATCTTGTTATAACCCTGATTTGAAATTCATGTTCTGTGGTGCCATCTTAGCTCATTTAAATTGGAATAGTTTTCTCTAGTATCTCTTGGGCAGGGTTCAATGTAAATTTAAGTCTCTGCTTGTGATAAACTTTATGGTAAATAAAGTTCCCAATTACTTCTAAGTTATCTCATTATACTTCTTAACATTCATATCAACATTCACAGATTCGATTTCTCCACATAATCTATCCCATTAGATTCAGCTTGAATTCCTAACCTTTACCCTAGTAAACTGTTCACTCTGTTAATGATTAAATCTCTGCTTCCCATTTCAGGACAAGTCAGTTGTAGAGAAGCACAACTTGGTCTAAATGGATAAACTCCAGGCAAGGAAGAATGAAAAAGAAAAACAAAATGAAACAACAAAATTTTTGTCAAGTTTCTAGAAGGGAACTGACTTGGGGAACTGACACCAAGAATTACTTTTAAATGGATTACATGCACCATCCATTCCTTCCCCTCTCCCCAAATCAATCAATAAACATTGTTAAGAATGTTCTATGAGTCAGGAACTGAACTAAGTGCTGGGATTATAAAATAGTAAAAAACAAACAAACAAACAAAAAACCCCAAAGTCCTGTCCTGGAGGAACTTAGAGTCATTTTTGAAATAAATTTTTATTGATATCTTTTGTTTGTGTATCACCTATATTTCCTCTTGTACCCTTTTCCCACTCCCACTTACAGAACTAGCTCTTATAATAAAGAATTTTTTAAATGAAAGAAAAAATTGAAAAATGAAAGAAAAGAAGTTCAGTATGATTAATTTTACTGAACTTTTCTTTCATCTTTCAATTTTTCATTTTTCAAAATTAATCATTGACATTAGTTACTATGCAGCATTCCATTTATGGTTCTCCCAAATCTGAAAAAAAAAAAGTGGTGGAGGTATCCTTGAATCTTTTTTCTTTCAGGGCTAACCTTGATCATTATCATTTCTATCTCATCAGATGAAGGCCTAGGCTTCATCATCTTATTTCATAACCATTGGCCTAGCATAGTAATATGGTGCTATTGATAAGTGTCTGTTAAATTCATCCCTATAGTAGATCTTTTTGTTTCATGTACAGGGAGGACTTTTTTTCATTGCATAAATCTTACTTTCAGCACAAGCTAAAAATTAATTGCAGTGTTTGCCAAGCACCTGGAACTCTTCAGACACCATACTCAAACAGCATCAAAATAGAGCCAATACCAATTCCTTTTAATATGTTTTTAGCATTACAAATAGGTAGAATATTGCCAGGTGATCTTCCCTATTACAATCCAAAGCCTAGTTTTCCTTGATGAGTTTATAGTTAATTTTGTTCTTCTTGCTCTGTCAAACCCTCTTGTTTTAATCAGCAAAGATAGGGAGATACACAAATTTCTCACCACCCCCTTCAGATAACATTAGAGGAGATCAAGTTCACTGGGCTGCCTGCCTTAGCTAGAAGGGACAGATGGGTCTCTGTGGGGGAGATGGCATGATGTCCCCTGATTCTCATTCTTGGATCTAACCCCACCCACCCACCACGGTTGCCTTCTTGCCTTCCCCCTCAGCCTATTCCATTTAATGTAGTCTTTAGGCATTAGCAATAGTAGAAAGTGGGACTAGTAAAAGATGAACCAAATTGAACAATAACCTTACATTTACCCAAACCAGCTAACATAAGCAATTAGCTAAGGAGAATTTTTGGACCAAGCAGGATTTGCCCATACATACCTAAGGCAGCCTAGCAGGCCATGGAAAATAGAATCTTTCTCTGCATTTTCAATTGCCAAGATGAACTCCCTAAAACCTGAATTGTGCTGACATCTTGAATTGTTCCTTCTCTACTGATGCAATCCACCCCATTTCCAAACACACATTAAAAGTTTTCTTTTCAAGTACTACTTCATAAGTTCTCCTATATTTATAAAAGATGTTTTATAATAAGGGTTCAGACACTCTTTTAGCAGACAAAATACTTTTAGTTTCTTTGTAGTGAAAAGACCGTTGGGATGCAATGGGGAATAGTATGGAGTGGGAGTGGTGCTGACAGTACAACTAAGGTTAGAACAGAGTCAAAACCTGGAGGCTTCTTAGAAATCCAAGTTATCAGAATCCAAAGTAAGTTTGACTCTTATTTCCTTTCTAAGTTTTTGCCATGAGTCAGAAGAAGAGGTCCTTACCTGACACTATAAAGAAAAAGTCCTGTCAGTCAATCAGTTAACATTTATTAAGAATCTACTTCATGCTAGGCATTGTGCTAAGCAACAAGGATTCAAAAAAGGAAAAGGGCTATCCTTGCTCTCAAGGAGCTCCCAGTGTAATGGAAAAGACAACACACAACAATTATGTACAAATAAGCTATATACAGGAATTAAGTAGATTAAAAGTGATCAAGAAAGACATCCTCAAAAGGTTGAGTTTTAGCTGGGACATGAAGGAAGCCAAAGAAATCAAAAGGCAGAGAGAAGGAAAGATAGCCCAAGAATGTGGAACAGCTCAGCAAAAATGTACACAGGTGGGAGATGGAATGTCTTGGTAGAGGAAAAGCAAGGAGTATCTAGATTGCAAAATATATAGCTGAATAGAATAAGGAAGAAAAGAAATAAGCATTTTTTAAAACCACTTACTATATGTCAGGCATATGCTAAGCATTTTATAATTTTACCTCATTTTCTCCTTATACCTATTTCCTAAGATTTGGGAATTCAATTCTTCCTACTCTAGACCCAACATTTGATTAACTTTGCAACCTAATAGTAAGAAGATTAGAAAGTTTTGTTTTGTTTTTGGAAGTGAAATTAGGGGAGAGGTATGGATTATGAAGGGCTTTAAATGCCAAATAGATTTTACTTTTGGTCATCGAGGTAAAAGAGCTATTGGAATTTATGGAATAAGGTTGTGATATGGTTAGATCTTTGATAGGAGAGTGGAGGACAGATTGAGTTGGGGATAACTCTTTGGATGACTCAGGGAGAGCCTATGTTTACTAAGCAGAAAGCCAGTGCAGGGCCATAAAGTTACAAGATTCAAACTCAGGTCTTCTTGACTCCAAGGCTTGGGTTCTATTCTCTCAGTCACCTTGATGCCATATAATATAGGCAAGTCCTAGAGATGGAAAATGTGCCAGCTAACTTGAAAAGTCCTGAAGAACCTTTCCAACTACTAGCTGGAACCCCTGTCTTGAAAAAATTTCTCAATTTTTTGCTGACTTGAAGGGGAAATTTTTTTTCTTAAAAACTTTCTTTTTGACCCCAGCTTCTGGGATAAGTACTCATTATTTGACAAAAATTGCTGGAAAAATTGGAAACCAGTGTGGAAGAAATTAGGGCTTAACCCAAATCTAAGACCACATACCAAGATAAGATCTAAATGGGTTCATGATCTGCATATAAAGAGTGATATTGTAAGCAAATTAGAGGAACATAGGATAGTTTACCTCTCAAACCTGTGGAGATGGAATAAATTTATGTCCAAAGAAGAACTGGAACTCTTAATTGAACACCAGATAGATAACTTTGACTATTTTAAGTTAAAAAGTTTTTGTACAAACAAAACCAATGCAGTCAAGATTAGGAGGGAAGCAATAAATTGGGAAATCATCTTTACATTTAAGGGTTCTGATAAAGCTCTCATCTCTAAAATATATAGAGAATTGTCTCATATTTATAAGAATTCAAGCCATTATCCAATTGATAAATGGTCAAAGGATATGAACAGACAATTTTCAGAGGATGAAATTAAAACTATTTGTAGTCATATGAAAAGGTGTGCCAAATCACTATTGATCAGAGAAATGCAAATTAAGACAACTGAGGTACCACTACACACCTGTCAGATTGGCTAAAATGACAGGAAAAGATAATGATGAATGTTGGAGGGGATGTGGGAAGGCTGGGACACTGATGCATTGTTGGTGGAACTGTGAACGGATCCAGCCATTCTGGAGAGCAATTTGGAACTATGCTCAAAAAAATTATTAAACTGTGCATACCCTTTGACCCAGCAGCGTTTCTATTGGGCCCATATCCCAAAGAAATCTTAAAGGAAGGAAAGGACCCCACATGTGCAAGAATGTTTGTGGCAGCCCTTTTTGTAGTGGCTAGAAACTGGAAACTGAATGGATGCCCATCAATTGGAGAATGGTTGAACAAATTATGGTATATGAATGTTATGGAATATTATTGTTCTGTGAGAAATGACTAGCAGGATGATTTCAGAGAGGCCTAGAGAGACTTGCGTGAACTGAGGCTGAGTGAAATGAGCAGAATCAGGAGCTCATTATACACAGCAACAACAATACTATATGATGATCAATTCTGATGGTCATCGCTCTCTTCAACAATGAAATGTTTCATACCAGTTCCAATTGTTCAGTGAAGAAAGCCATATACACCCAGAGAGAGGGATGTGAAATGTGGACCACAACATAACATTTTCATGCTCTGTATTGATGTTTGCTTGCATTGTGTTTCTTTTCTCTGATTTTTCTTTCTTGTAGATACGATTTTTCTTGCACAAAAACGATGTGTGGAAATATGTATACATATATTCGATCTGTCAAGTATTTTAACATTATTAACATGTAGTGGATATCCTGCCATCTAGGGGAGGCGTGGGGAGTGGGGGGGAAAAATTTGTAACAGAAAGCTTTGTAAGGGTTAATGTTGAGGAATTACCCATACATATGTTTTGCAAATAAAAAGTTTTAATTAAAAACAAAATTTAAAAAATACACAAAAAAACAAACTTTTCTTTTTTCTCATAATATCACAAGGCAAAAAAAAAACCCAAAACAAACAGAAAATACTAAATAAATGAGCCTAAATTTTTTGACCTAGGACAGGTCCTCAATGTTCTGTATTTCCTGGATGTTCAGACTACATAGCATGTTGTCCATCAGGGCCCCTTGGGATCCCAGACTTCTGGCCTTGTGGTAAATAATTATGGCTTGTAAAAGCTACGCAAAAAATATTAGAAACACCATTGTGGCCACAGATATTCCAAAGCTTGCAAAGTTTATATATGGAATAAAGCAAATCAGAGGAAGAATGACTACAGCAGCTCACAAAGCAGGCACTGGTCTCCTTCCCCCACCTCCATACCCCCATTGCTTGGCAAAATTATCTCCTTTTTTCCTTCCCTAAGTTGTAGTTATGAGTTTTGTTCTTGAGCTTCATGGCTCGGAACGATGCAATTTCTGCCTCCCCAACTTACAACATGTAAACTATGAAATATTTAGTGCAATGATCAAGAACCTAGATAACTTCCAAATAATACTGAAAGATTAGCCATATTTTCCAGAGGACATATTTCAGTCTGGCAGGGAGAAACAAATGAAAAAATTGCTCTGGAGAAAGTGAAGATAAACAACATTACAAGAGAATCCTTGACTTCCTTCCCATAACCAATGACTTTCTATGCCAGAGCTCTCATTCCAGAAGTTACATTGTTGTTTTTTTTTCCTTTTTTCTTTTTCTTTTCATTTGAAGGAATATAGATTCTGCAAGATGAAGAACTCTGTCTCTTCTACATTCCAAAAATGCTAGTTCATTGCTAGTGTTTAATAAATGCCCAACAATAATAATCATTTTTAAATTAAAATAAACTCTCTGCATAATGAACCAATAATTATTTTTGTTCATAGAAAACATAAGAACTTACTGTGCATTTCAGTTCACAATATTCATTACATTGCTACCTTCTCCCTGTTCTTGCTTCTTGCCATTGCTGCACAAGATAGTTGAACAGGGAATCACCTTCATTGTTTGTTACTTGGCAAAGAGGGTTTAAGACTACAAGGGACCTTAAAGTTGTTTTCATAGAATCCTGAGTCTAGAGTTGCAAGTGACTTGAGAAGTTATTTAGTCAAGATCCCTCATTTGACAATGGAGGAAAATGAGAAGGTTAAAAGATTTCCCTGTAGTAAGTGACAGAGATAATATTTGAACCCTAGCCTTCACTCCAAGACTGGACTCAGCAGCAATTGTAACAAAAATATTCAGTACATATCTTCTCAACACAATTATCTCTTCCATATCCCAACTATCCCTATGACTGTTTGAATATATCATGGGTCAGATAAGATATTAAGAGGGAACTACTTCAGAGTTTTGAAGAGGTTCTAGATGAGGTGTGACATCAGCAGATGAGATAGAAAAAAGTTTAGAAACCCAGAAATGCATAAAATGTATATATAGTATCATATCAACACATTATCTTTTAATACCATAATAATTCAGACTTCTTTCATATTCAGAGAGGGCCAGAAAATACAATGTAGATTATAAGGGGAAGAGACAGCACTGGGTCCCTCACCCTCACACTTTGCAAGAGATAACTGTATGTGGCAATGTGCTGAGAACTGAAGATGCAAAGAGGTGAACTGTTGGGTCTCTGCCCTCTAGGAATTTATAATGTAGCTGAGGCCCACAAATGTGGATCTTTTTCATTTTGGGAGGATATTTTTGGCATATAGACCTAGCAGCAGTATTGCTGGATCAAAAGCATAGTTTTCTAGTCCTTTGGGCATAGTTCCAAATGCTCTCCAGGATGGTTGGATAAGTTCACAACTGCACCGACAAATTCCACTCTTTTTAAAGGTAGAGGAATGAATTAGCAGAGGTTGTTACAATATCATAACTGATATCCTGAGATCTCACTATCATTAGGAGTGAAACAGTTTCAATTGGCATTCAACTGGCATTCAGTATCATGAGCTCCATAAAGTATGTTTCTGTAAATATGAATGAAGGGCCTCTTAGATCCTAGAATATTAGCTTTGAAATGAGAACAATGAGTATGGCATAATTCCAATAGATTTAACAATGTTTGCCTGCAAACAAAATTGAATGGTATCTACTATTTGAGGATTGTTTGATTCTTTGTAGGGACAATGCCTTAATAAATGCTTATGGAATTGAATTGGGCTGGGTTATATCCCTTGAAGAGAAGGACCGTGTAAGAAAGAAGGATTTAGTTTGGATTTAGTTATTAAGTGAATCTGTAAGCTAAGATGGAAGTAGCATGCTATACTAAAAAATTTTCCCCCCTTAGTTTGCATGCAAGGGCAAGGAGAGGGAATATTGTCTGATAGGAAAAGAAGAGAATTAAGACTGTTTTGCTGGGTATTTCACTAAATAACCATGCAATTTGGAGCATTGCTTAGCCTATGTTTCTTTAACTCTACCCAAAAGTGGAGTTTAAATTATAATTGTATATTTAGAACTGAAAAGGCTTTTGGAGGCCTTTGGGCTGAATCCTCTCACATGGAGACATACAAAGAAGAAATAGTTTGCCCAGAATCTCGCAATTAAGAAGTATGACTCCAGATCCAATGCCCCATGCATGATATCATGATGATCTCTAATACCTATAAGTTCTAATATTCTAATATTTATTTTTTCTCAATAATATTTTATTTTTCCAAATACATGTAAGCATCATTCTCAACATACATTTTTGTAAGATTCTGTTACAGGTTTTTCTCCCTTCCTTCTTCATTTCCCCCCTCCCCAAAAAAGCAAGTTATCTGATAGATGTCAAACATTTTACTGATTTTAAGTGAAACTATCCCTTAATACTATGACAATACATTTGAGCTCATTATAGATGCATGTATACCACAGTAGTAATTATTTTGAAATTATTTTCAAAATAACACAAGCAAAGTACCCCCAGACTAAATCCACGTTCCACATAGTTTCTCATTCATTCCCTGACAATGGCACCGATGACTGGTTTGTATTTTATATTGCTGACTTCAAAAGTTTAGGGACCACGTTGAAGAGTGGTTAATAGTCAGACAGAGATGATGGGACTTGAGTGACCAAGTATCAGTTAAGACAAACAAGCTAAAAGTTGGGATTCTAATGGCTGCTAAATTAGAATAAGCCTAGTCTGTGGTTGTTGTTGATAATTTTCCTTCATTCTTGAAAATGACCATGACATCAGAGAGGTGATGCTATGGCATGAAAATGAATTGGATTTAAGTGAGGGAGGATTGTGCAAAGTCATCAGTCTCACGTTCTCCTCTGGAGCCATCTGGGTCCAATGGTCAAATGTAGATGAGGATAACTGGAGATGTCCCTGCTTACAGTGAGAGACCTTAGCCTTTTTTAAGCTAAGGTTTTTTTTTTAACAGATTTCTGGTTGGCTGAGGCAAAACCAATTAGTGATTAAGGCTAGGTAAGAAAATGAGGCAGAGAATGGCCTCTTTTTACCTACTGAAAACATATGCACAGTGTTTGTATATTGCCTGCCATGTATAGAAATTTATATTTAAAGATAGATACACACATAAATACACATACATACATATACACACACATATATATGCATGAGCACATACACACCTATCTATATCTATTTCTATTTGGAAAGGGAAGACTCTCAGGGTTATTGACCAAAATGCAATCAGGGCTCAAACAACGACCATGTGGGTCTTAGACTGGGATCTATTGTTGACCAAAGAGATCTAGAGTGATTTCAGCTTAAGGGAGTCCAAAAAAAGGTCAAAGTTTACAATTTTAACAGATGGAATCTAAAAGTTGGAAAGTCAAGTCAAAAACTAGGTAAACCCTTAGAAAGCAGTACGGGGCTCTGAAAACCAGGAAATCAGTCTAGGTGAGAAAGAATGTCTTTTCCTCCTATTCCTATGATTGTCAAGGCCCTCTCATCTTATGCAATAGACTAACTGATTCTTTGCAATCTTCCTCCCACTGCAATCTATCCTGTAAGATGCTGCCAGATTTATCCTCCTACAGCACAAATGTGATCATTTCTCCTCCCTCAAATTCTCCTTGATCAAAAAATTTCAATGCTTTCCCATTAGACTCCATAACTCAGCATTTAAGTGCCTGAGAATGTCATCTAAATGATTCATCTTGGGCTCAGGGTCACCTACCTAGTAAATGTCTGAGGCCATATTTGAACTCAGGAAGGGGAATCTTCACACTCCAGGAGCTCTAATCAGTGTCATTCTCAGATACACCTTACACTTGCCCATTCCCATATTGTTCCACAGGTTATTTCTTCAACTGCCCTCCATGTAGCTAATATTTGCAACTGTTCATTTTTCTTAACCTGTCCTTCAAGGCCCACCTCAAACGTTTTATTCAGGAAACCTTGAATAATCCCAGCCCAAAGTGAACACATATCTTCTGAATGCCTGTAGCATTTTATTTGTAGCACTTAATGGTGTTTTTCACACTTACTGCCTCATGTTATAGTGGCTTTTATATTTTTTTCACCTAGATTGTAAAGTCTGAGACTATTTAATCAATCTTTTAATCTTGTCTAGTGTCTTGCCCACTGAAGAAAGCACACAAGCATGCATTAAGTATCAGGCACTATACAAATATTATCTCATTTGATCTTCACAACAACCCTGGAAAGTTAGTGCTATTGTTATTTCCATTTTACAACTGAGGAAGCTGAGGAAGACAGAGGCAAAGTCACCTACCCTGAGTCCACAGCTAGAAAAGTCACATCTGAACTCAGGTCTTATTGATTTGCCTGAAATCTGTGCCTGCCACTGTGTCCTATATCTGCTTCAAATACTGACTGAATGGACAATCAAATTTCAGAAGTCATTATAAGAGCATGATTTTGAAATCTGAAAGGAATAAGAACAGCAAAATCAGTTTACTCTATGGGATTATTTCTACTTTTTCCTGGGATTGCACCTACCAGGGTACAAGGGTAACCCTGAGTCCACCAAGGTTGCAGAGAATTGATTGCATCTGATTGCATGAGAGGAAGCAGATTGTAGGCATGCTCTGTTTTTGGATGGATTACAGGAGAGAAAGCTAGGTTTACAGAATGGTTCTGACATTAGGGATATGACCCAAATATTCCAAAACCTAATTGTTAATTAAGTTCTATGAGAATTAATATTTTGGTCCAACTCTATAAAATGATTGATATATGCCTCTAATAATAAAAAAAGAAAAAAATTATATATAAAAATTTCAACAACCACAGAGATTTCGTTCCTTTCTTTCCTTCCTTCTCAATCTCTCTATCTGTCTTTTTGTCTCCCTCTCTTACTGTCTGTCTCTATCTGTCTATTTTTCTCTCCTTCTCCTTTCTTCCTCTTTTCTTTTTAACTGGAATATTATTTGAGCAAATGTGCAATATATAAAAAGCTGAAAATAAATGAACTAGGTGGGCAATTTAAGACAGTTAAGATCCAGCAGAGTAATCAAATTAGGCAGTTTTGTGGTCTTAAAAATGTCTATATTAACAGTCCTGGACATCAGGGAGACTGGGGAACAAACTTTGCCTCCAAAAATCAGCAGCTGAGTAGGCCTAGAAGAAATCACTTAACATTTTAGCCACATTTGTAAAATGGATATAATAATAATAACAAAAATCTCAGAAAGTTTGTGTTAGACTCAAATGAGATAATGTATGTAAAACATTTTGCAAAACATATCCTTATCTGGCTTTCCTTATGGCCACAGAGAAAAAGTTCTGGTAGTTATAGCCTTAGTCCTCCCAGTGGGAAGAGAATCTACTCAAAGGCAAAGGAATTGATTGTAATTTTTGCATTGTTGTTAAAATAGATAAGATTTTTCCTTAGGTAGCAGAATTACCCTATAGACAAAATCCCTTAAGAGCCTGAAATATGACTAATTTTATGATAAATATATCAGGGTGGTGTAGGGAATAAAGAGCTATCCTAGAAAGCTGGGTTGAGGTCTTTCCTGCTGTTATACAGAAGATGCTTAATAATGTTTACCAAGTCACTGATACACTGGCTTGTGACCCCTGGCAATGAACTAGAATCAGGAAGACCTGAATTCAAATTTGTTCTCATGTACTTACTAGCTGTGTCACTGTAGGCCCTATGTCACTTCAACCATTTGCCTCATTCCAAATAAAAATGGGGATAATAACAGTATTTACTCCCAGGGTTGTTGTGAGGATCAAAAGGTGCCATATTTTCAAGTACTTAGCAGAGAGCCTGGAACATGGCAGGCAATATAGAAACACTGTCATCATCATCATCATCACCAGCACCATCAATCATCATTATCTTCAATAGCAGCAGCAGCAGCAGCAGCATTATTATCATTATTATTAAAGTCTCAATATCTTAGACAATATCAATAAAGTCTCTGTAGCTCTTAAGTTTTCTTAAGAATGTGATGCTAACCTCCACATATAAATTTCCTTGAGCAGTTAGCTCAAAGGTCCAGTTTCTGTCCCCTTCAGAGGAATCACCTTGGGAATTATACACATCTGTTATACAGAATTATACACATCTTCTGATGACTTTGCTATTGCTCAAAACTTTCTGGAACCTCCAAATTGGGAAAAGGCTGCAGAAACTGTAGCACATTTGATGGATGTGTTCAATGCACTGATCACTTTTTTTCTTCAGTAGGTCCAACTGAAAAGGCTCTGAGCTGAACAGGCACTCATTTCTCCCAGGAGTTTTCCCCTGTTTAAGAATGAAGCATTCTGGTGTGGAGACAAGCTAGACTCCCTTTGATAAGAGTCCTGGGCTTTGGGTTTTGAAGGCAGAACATTTAATAAAAGAAAAACAAAACAAACAATAATAAACAGGAATGGCATTCCAAGGAACTGACCTCTGGGTTTTTTTTTCCCTGTAGAATATCACTTTGCTCCTTTGAGAGGTCTTGATGAGAAGCTCACCATTAGCTGGTGATTGAGATGCACCAATATAGTAGAAGACCACATTATCAAATCTCAGGGAATGAATATGTTTTCAGTTTAAGAACCTGGTGTTTCAAAGATATTTTTCTAAAAGAGAAAATGCTGAAACAACAGTAAGAATAGTAAATATGTTACTTGTGGTAATGACAGACTTCTTATATTTCTGTAAATTTTAGAATTATCTCTTCTGCTGTTGGAGTATTTGAATGAAATACTTTATGGTGGGATGTGGGAAAGAGAGGAAATAAATTATTTTGCCTTTATCTCTGCTAAATGTGGCTTTAAAAAAATTCACAATGTCCTACTGACTGCCCTTAGCATTTATATAGTTCCCACAATGTACTAAGCTCTGAGAAGGACATAAGCTTTAGATACCATTGTGGCTGAATGGTTTTATGAATGCAGCGTGAAGAAATATAATCATACACTAGAGTTCTTGGTATTATTTGTTAAAAGATCATCTCCCCTCTGTTAGTTAGTGTGTATGGATTGCTTTCTGGCAAAAGTTTCTAAAGTCAGAATTTGCCTTATTCAGAGGAATTGCCAACATATTCCCAGAGGAGTAAGCTTCTGAACTTATTTATCCAAAATAGTGATCTTAAAAGTTCCTACTCTTATTCAATCTGTTTCTTACATTCTAGTTACTTTAGACATGGCTATGTGGTGTTTATATGTGGAGCCTATAGCTCCAAGGCTTAGAAAATTAAGCTAATTATAGTCTCTAATCAGCAACACAACAAAAATCAGTATTACAGTAAATAAATAAATAAATAAACAAACAAGCAAACAAACAAACAAACAAACAAACAAACAAATAAATAAATAGAAACTCTGCAAAGAAACAACATTGTTGGAGATACTGAGTTGTATGAAGAGTGAACGTAAAATGAGATGAGGTTTGGGGTTTTGTTGTTTAGAACTTATACATACAAATGAGTTTTGTCCTTCAAAGTAGCTCTCATGGGAGGGTTGCACTAGGCTCATTTTAGGTTTGTTGTCCTTGCCTATGACATGTTCTGAGCTTCTTTGGGAAATTTATTTTGATCTTTTGTCATATATCATTTGTTCCTTCCCAACACCTCCAGTATATGTCCTTTCCACTACTGTCACACAGAAGGCAACCCCATTGGAGCTCTTATCATCTCTTTCCTGGATTGTTGCAGTAGTAGCCTTAGACTGGACCTCTCTGCCTGAAGTTTCTTTTCACTCTAATCAGTATTCCACTCAATTGACAAAGGATTTTCCTGAGGCTTAGGTGTGACCATTCCACCTGCCCTCCCTCTCTCCAAAATGATAAACTCCAGTAGCTCCCCATCACCTCCAAGATCAAATTTAAAATACCCTCCTTGGCAATTACTTTACATTCTGATTTTTTGTTACCTCTCCAGTCTTAGGTTTTTGCTATCCTCCATCTTATGCTATGGCATAGGGGATATAGTGCTGAACCTGGAATCAAGAAGATCCATCTTTCTGAGTTCAAATCTGACCACAGACACTTCCTAGCTAGATGATCCTGGGCAAGTCACTTAAACCTTTGTGCTTCAGTTTCTTCATCTGTAAAATGAGTTGAAGAAGGAAATGGCAGACCACTCTAGTTATCTGCCAAGAAAAGACTAAATGGGGTCATGAAGTGTCTGATATAATTGAAATGACTGAACAAATGCTATCAGTCTGTGAGCTAGTTATACCAGCCTATTTGTCTTTCCTCACACACAACACTCAATCTTCCAATTCCAGGTCTTTTATATAGATTCCCCACATACACACCATGCCATGCGGGGAATGTTCTTTTTACTTACCCTCTTCTAAGATTTCCTGGTTTTCTTCAAGACTCAGTTCAAATCTCATCTTCTTCAGCTATTCCCCTTTTTTCAGAATGTCTTGTGTCTAATGCCCCCACCCCCACTCATAAAGTTATGGGTATGGTTATAATTATAGTTATCTACATAGTTGTCTATAATTCAGTGATATCAAACTTAAATAAAAATGTATCCCTGCTATAGCATATTGATTTAGAAAATCACAAATTAATATTTATATTGTACTTTTATTTATTTTGTTAAACATTTCCCAATCACATTTTTAATCTGATCCAAGTCACACTTTGGAGTCCTGTTGCTTCTACTTTTAAAATGTAAGCCTCTTAAATGAAGGGGCTAGTGCCTGGCCTTTATTTGCATATACATTCTTAGCATAGTACATGGCATATAGTAAGTGCTTAATAAATGCTTGCTGACAGAATGGTTGACTTAAAAACCAGTATATAGGTGAAATAAGGCAGGGAGTCTCAATATAGGTTTTTTTAGTCAGTCAACCCTCAGTTTTATTAGTGTCAGGCTTTGTACTAAACTATGGACAAAAAGAAATACAAAAAGAAAGTGCTTGCCCCAAAGAACTTTTATCCTGATGGAGGAAACAACATGCAAACTCCTTTGTATGTATTAGATGCATATAGTATAAATTGGAGGTGATTTTAGGCCCCAATTGACATTGCTTAATCTTATTGCTGGCAACTAATTCCTTAGTCTGGTATCCAACTGACTTTTCGTTGTTGTTGTTCCTTCCAAAAATCAAATTCACCTTCAGAGAATAAAGAATTGTTCTCTTTGAGAATACAGGAGGAAATGCTTAAAAGGACTCATACCTACTCAAACAAACAAACCCAAACACAAAAACAAAACACACAATCAAACAAGCAAACAAACAAAAACCCAACTCCAGAAATGATCTGAATAATATGATCTTTAAGAAAATTATCATCTCCCAAAGTAACTAAACTGAATGAGATAACACTCATTCAGCTATTTAACTTCCACTGTTTATTAATAGTTTCTATACCAAGACATATTGCTGAGTCTGGGATCAAGAAGACATAGGTTTAAATTTTCTCTCTGACATTTAGTAGTTTGGGTCACCAACTTGATTTGAGAAGCCACTTAACCTCCACATGCTTCAGGTAATCTCCTAAGATTTGCCTTAGTGAGAAATGGGTTTTAAATTGCATCAGTTGAAAGAGATCCTCTCAGTATCCCTTGCTAATTAAATCCCAGACCACTGACATATTTTTATGTTTGTTAAAAAAAAGTAGTCATGTGTTATAATACGATCTCCATATAATATCATATATAACATGTATATGTGATATATGTGTGCTGACAGTAGAGATACTTTGTGAAATAATATAACTCTCATTGTGCCCAGTCTGGGCATTCTTCAGGCTGCTTATAAAAACAGAGCAGTAAGCAAATTTGCCAGAAGAGGTCATCTGACTCAATTGCAAATGAAAGTCATTTAGCATTTTTCAGAGTGTGGAAACCATTGCTCAGTCAAAGTCTCCATCGTTAAAGGGATCTTTTCCCCTTTTTTCTTTTTTAACTTAGTCAGCAAGTTGGTAAATAACTCTGGTATTTGTTATGGTGCTTCATATACTACAAAGTTTAGAGTTCAGATCATTTATCTAGCTGTTTTGCCTTCTCCAAAGACTCAAAA
Source organism: Myrmecobius fasciatus (assembly GCA_023553655.1). Lineage (NCBI taxonomy): Eukaryota > Metazoa > Chordata > Mammalia > Dasyuromorphia > Myrmecobiidae > Myrmecobius > Myrmecobius fasciatus. Next base: position 64,296 of record JAJPUD010006978.1, read on the forward strand.
TCAATCACTTCTTTTGCCCTTGTATACAAAAAGAACTGTGCAGATAGTTGTTTTTCACTTAATGAAACAAAGCATTTTCCCTACAGTAATTCAATTCAATTAATTAATTGAATTATAAAAAAGCCTAGCCTAAACAAAATAAAATAAAAGAAACCTCTTTGCCAGATTACCTATATTCGTCATCTGTAAAATGGGACTAATTTCTGCTGAACTCTTAGAACTGACATGAGAAATAACAGTATCTCTAAATAGTTATAAACTATACTGCCCAGCAAAAATTTAAAAAAAAATTCATGTTAGCAGCAACAGTTTATGCCCTCCAACAAATTATAGGTTAATCAAGGCCATTTTAAGTTTACAAAGGAAAAGTATGTCTGCCTGGCTACTAATAAAATCCTGAACTGGTTTGACAAGGAAGTAGATGACTTCTTGGCTATACTCTTATCTTGAATTTTTAATTTTTTAAATTTAAATTGAGAAGACAAACTTATCTTTCCAAACATGTCCAAACTAATTAATCCTCTATTTCTGCTGTGATTAGGCATGCTCTCTGGACAAATCTGAAAAAAAAAATTCAGAATCCTGATCCCATGAACTCTGAGGACTAGAAGGCTATGTGAATGCTTATATAAAAAAGCCAGATATCATTTGCTCTTGTTTCCTTTTCCTTCTCATCCAAATCCAAATGGAGGTTTCTAACTACCTCAAAACTACCAAGTCTTTGGACTAAAAGAGTTGAGTCTCCTTACTTCCTCCTCAATTCTGAACCTCAAACAGTAAAACAGTATCTATTAACTATATATATATATATATATACAAACTATAATGCTTTCATGGCTCAGGATCTAATGTAGTTGACTTTTCTATTGCTGATCTTTCCTATCGTGTGGCTTGTAATCCTAAAACACAACATTTTAATTTTGTTCATTGTTAATATCATCATTATCTTTGTATTTATTCTGTGTGTACTTACACATATATATGTTGCACATGTTACCGCCTATCTTCGTATGTGAAGTCAGAAATTATTTCATTTTTATCTCTATATCCCCTCTGCCCAGCACAGTGTCACACATAATAGCTTGATTAATTTTTTGATTATCATGTTATAATTATTCAGTGTCTTTTTGTAGATGCTATTTGTATCCTTCTCAAAAGAAAAGAGATCTTCAACTCAGTAAGATTCTGCTCTTCTAAAGCTAATAATACCTAGTCATCATTGAAGTTGCTCCAGATGTGAATTTAGGTTCAATATAATAACATGGCATACCAGAAAAAACTCTAGATTAGGAGTCAGAAGATATGTTTAGAATTTAATCTTCCTTACCATTCCTGTGAACTTGGATAAATCAGTCCCCCTTCTTAGTTATTAAACATTTATTAAGCATCCAGGCTATTGTGCTAAAAACTGCGGATATGAAGAAAGGTATAAGACAGTCTCCACCCTCAAAGAGTTGCCAATTTAATGAGGGAGACACATTTAAAAGCTGAAAAGGGAAATGGAAGGCTCTTACCTTCCATTACACAGTGCAAAGCATGATGAAGTCCTACAGTTAGAGTGGAAAATAATTTGGGAAGGTATGAGTTTCTGAGCTGATTTTACCTTGTAGAATGATAGGTTTCTGAAGATGACAAAGTGCATAAAAATATTCGAGCAGATATTCTGGATGTTCTTAAATGATGGAGAATCAGAAAGGAGATTCCACATATACAGAGGTCTTAGTTGCTGCTTTCTCTGTCAAATGATATAACTGTATGGGATAATCTCTAAGATTGCTTATCCAATGATACCATATTTTCTAAGGATTTTCAAATTTATCTCCAACTTTGGGCCTAGATTTGGAGTGCATAATTGCAAAGCAGAGCTGCCACCTACATTGTCAGAGATAATGATTTGGTCTGAGTTCCTATATGTAAAACAAATCAATAACAGTATGGCTAATATGTTTAGTCTGGGCATTTTTAGCAATCCATAAAGGATTGATTCAGCTGTTGAAGTAGGAAGGAACTGGTTTTGCAGAATGGCAAAATAAATGGTTTGTTGTTTTTAAAGTTGGAAAGCACCAGCATTCTGGTCCAGTTCCTTAACTTTATACAAAAGGAAGCAGAGGTCCAATTTAGGTAGTAGGTAGCAAAACTGGGGTTTCTACCTAGATCTTCTGATTCTAAATACGACATTCTTTCCACTGATGATGCTGCCCCTGTCACTCTTATTATAGTCCATTTTACTCATCATGCTGTTGTTGTTCATCCTGCATTTTTGAAGAGGATCAATAACATCATGAGGTAATGTCTTGACTTTCCTGTAAATTGGATTTAAGTAAGGAAGATATATACTCTGAAAATCAAGAAACAAAATTTGTTTTGGGGTCTTGAATCAATGAGTCCAAAAAAATCTTTCTTCTCTTAATTTTTTTTTTCTTTTTGCTGAGGCAATTGGGGTTAAGTGACTTGCCCAGAGTCACACAGCTAGGAAGTGTCTGAGACCAGATTTGAACTCAGGTCCTCCTGACTTCAGGGCTGGTGCTCCATTCACTGCACCACCTAGCTGCCCCTCTTCTCTTAATTTCTAAGGCTATCTGTTCCATCTGAATATATCAATAGATCTAAATACTCAAGAATCACCACTAAACCCCAAAATATTCCATTCCTCCCTGCTGCTATTGCTGGGTCTCCCTTTCTTCAAGTCCCCCCTTTTTATTACCTCCTGCAGCTGTTGCTGGAAATGTTGTCTTCTCCTCCCCTATAATCACCTCAACTTGATTCAGTGTTGGCTTTGCAGTGGCAGGCCTGACAGTGGTGATAATAGAAGAGAAGGATGAGAGGGAGAGGAAACTCTAAAAGCTATTCCTCCTCCATTCCATCTTTCCCTTCCCACTGGCAGTGGTTCTCCTAAACATAAAATTGGGATCCTCTGAAGTGCATTTGGCATCTTTCTTATTTTTTTAGCTCATTAAACTAGCGCTTTCACCCTGCTCTTCCCTTCAGAGATTTCTTCCCTATTCTGCAGAAAATATTCTCAATAACTTTGGAGCTGTTTCCTTGGAAATATCTATAATCTTTTACTTTTTAATGTGCAGACTACCTACACACACAATCTATTTGTTTTCCTTATCATTTCAAATATCCTTATGTGAGGTCTTACTCTGAAGCCTCATTATGGTATGAAAGTGACCCAGCATTCTTTCAGCCAAGTCCTATCAAATTGCAAACATTTTGAGTATGAACTTGATGATGAACCTAGATAGAGTTCCAGCTCATGAGTCAGGAAGATAAATCTTTGTGAGTTCAAATCTGGTCTCAACATATTTACCAGCTTTGTGAGTAAGATCTTAACCTTGGCAAATCACTTCACCCTGTTTGCCTCACTTTCCTCCTCTGTAAAATGATCTGGAGAAGGAAATGGCAAACTAATACAGTATCTTTGTTAAGAAAACTACAAATGGGATCAAGAGTCAGACACAACTGAAATGACAAAACTGAACAACAGTATAATTGTGAGATGATGAAGTTTTTGGTTTACCAAATCAAAAAGTCAGTTGACTAAACTTGTCCAAGAGTGCTTGTCATATGTGTTCATGGGATCAAAGGATAACAAATTTAGAGATGGAAACGATCTTATGCCAAATTCCAACCTTCTAATTTTATAGAAGAAGAGGCTGAGATCCAGAAGAATTAAAAATGAAGGAGGATAGAGTTGTTATAGTAGTGGAATCCAAGATCCTTGAATCACCATTGCATAGAGATATCTTTCCAGCAAGGTGCTTTAAGACCTCTAGTGTGTCATCTACAACTCTCATAAGTCTCACCACACCTCATACAATGTGGAATTTAGGAGATTAATGGATAATAGCAATAATAAGTAATATTTATGAAGTGTTTTAATACGAGCCAAGCACTATATATATATAATCTCATTTAAACTTCAAAACAACCCTGTCAGGTAGATGCTGTTATTATCCTCATTTAATAAAGAAGGATAATGAAATTGGAAGAGGTAAAAGTTTCTATATGTTGTTCCTCATTTTGCTGTCTTGAATCAACCAAAAAAGTTTATTCCTTCTTCCAAAGGGTAACCCTTGAAGCAACATATCACCTTCTCTCTTTGCCTCAGTTTTCTCTGGGCTAAATATCTCTAATTTCTTTCAACTTATCCTTCAATTTTTCAATGCCTTTTCTCAAGTATGGTACCCAAACATGAACACAACAGGATGATAACAATTTTAAATATAAAAGAAACCAAAGAAGGAAGGAAAGAAGGAAGAAAGGAGAAAGGGAAGAAGGAAAGAAGGGATGGAGGGAATAAATATTTATTAAATGTCTACTAAGGCAGCTAAGTTGATGGAGTATCAGATCTAGAGTGAGAAGGAACTAAGTTCAAATCCAGCTTCAGACACATATTAGCTATGTGCCCTGGGCAAGTCAATTTATTCCATTTACTTAAGTTTTCTCAAATATAAAATTAATTGAAGAAGAAAATCGTAAACCACTCAAACATTTTTGCCAAAAAAAACCCTAAATGAAGTCATACAACTGAAACAACAAATGTCTACTATGTCACTAGTATTGTTCTAAGTGCTTTCAAATCATATCTCAATTAATCCTCAAGATAGATGCAATTACTATGTCCATTTTTACAGTTGAGGAAACTGAGAAACACAGAGGTGAAGTTATTGTGCAGGGTCACAAAGTTAAGAAGTGTCTGGTTTTGGACTCAGATTTTCTTGAGTATAGTGCCAGTAATCTATCTCCTGTGTCACCAACCTGTCTCATAGACCAATCCCTCTTTTACAGGCTCAAGATGTTAATTGATTTATCCAAACTCATAGATGTAAGGACTCAGAGCTGTGATTTGAACTAAGGTCCTCTGATTGTAGAATTAGTGCTCTTTCCCTGAATCTCTTTTTCCATATATGACTGGACCAGAAGAGATTACAGTGGGGCTGTGAACCTCCCCAGTGCTAGGGGATTTCTCTTCACACAGTTTTTGTGGTTGCCACATTATAAACCCATGCTGACTTTGCAGTACGTCATATTTTTTTCAGGTGAATTGCTGTCCTGCCCATTCCTCTACCAACTAGTAATGTAAAATGGTAGCCATAGAAGGAATGGAATGGCAGAGGCTCAGGTAATCCTTATCAACAGTGTTATCAGAGAGATTTCCAGGTTACAGTGAGAAGGATGCTCCCAAATAGAGAGAAAAACTTAAGAAACAGAGAGGATGTTCATTCATTTATTCAACAAATATTTTGTCATTTATGGACTGTTCTGAGGAGAGTCTAGCACTGTTGACTTAGCACTTCACTTTACAGAGCCTTTCTCCCTCCCACCTTTGTAAAGTGGAAGATTGAACTAGGTAATATCCAAGATCTCTCCAGCTCAAAATCCTTTGATCTCCTCTGAGCAATAAAATACAATCCTTGCCTTCTCAATATGGTATACAATTTGAAATCCATCAGTGAAATGACTTGCCCAAGATATACAATGAGAAAGTGGCAGAAATGGGCATAAAACCCAGGTTCTCTGACTTCTGATCTAGTAATGATGCATTATCAGCTTTTGGGCAAGAGGCTGTATAAGACAGTTTTGCTGTACTTTCATAATCTGGTTTTCCTGGCTTTATGGAATAGCCTTTCACAGCCAAGGCAAACATAAGAAGAAGCAGTGATTATCATTTTGAAAAACTGTTTTCTCATGGCTGTATTTGTCTGACCTGTCATTATGTAGGCAACACATTGATGCCATTTATGGTGAGGCAACTCGATTTGTTTCACTTAAAGGGCAGTTTTTCTCTTAATTTTCAGAGCTGATATATTGGTTTCTTGCTGCTTGTGCCAATCTGACAATAATGTCTTGGCTGTACCTCAAAGAAAATAATTCTAAGGAACCAATAGTGAGGGTCTTTAATCTCTCTTGCATAGAAGAAAAAGAATAATGTATAGATGCTTCTTTTCCTATAATCTGACAGTCAAGAATACATTGTTTGTTATTAAAATTGGGCTTAATTAAGCAACCCACACAATGTGAAATCATTTATTTCCCTCTGCTCTTTTTGTCTAAACGTAATGAGGTGCCCTGACAGTTTTTCCCCCACAAGAGCCAAACACTAAGAAGATGCTCAGTAATAATGTTTTAAGTAAGAACATAAGACAATAGACATCTCTTGTCAGAATAAATAGATGGAGTCAGTGAGCAAGTAAAGGACAGGGAAATAAAAACTGCCAAATGGGGTAAAAAAAAACAACAACACATGCTCTATCTTGCCTAGTATTCTACTGTCAATAGCCCTGTCCCAATAAAACAAAGGACATGGTCAAAGACACCTAGCTAATTAGTGGTAGGATTAGAAGGAGAACCCTGGTAATTTCCTCACCATATTGTCAATCACTAACTTTATTTTGCATCTTAGTAAGGTTACTTCATAATGGGAATAGGAAAAGCCTATCCCTTCTTCTTGATTATATCTTTTGAAGTTAACAATAGTCTTCTCTTAATAGTAGCTACCTCTTGTCCTTTCATGTATAAATTTATCCACACTCATGAAAATATTCAAGATTCAAAAAAAAAAAAGAAACTTTGGTATAACAGGGCAGTGTCACCTTTGCAGGTAAGTCCTGGTTCTTTCATTGTTTACATGATCATGGACAAGTTTCTGAGTCTCAGTTTCCTAATTCTAAAAATGGAGATAATAATTTCTGCTAAAAAGCAGTGTCTCAGTTTTTCAAGGGCTGGACTCAGAGCTTGAGTTAAATCCTGCTTTTAAATCATACAAACTGGACAAGTTACTCAATGTCTCAATGTCCCAGATAACTTTCTAGGACTATAAATCACACTTGAGAAACTAGTCCTTATTGGTAGAGGGAGTTTCTACACTGGGAATATCCTATGTGAGCAAAATTACAGAGTCAGGCAAAGGGGAAAAATTTCCACATCATAGATTATTGTGAGTAAAAAATTTTGTAAAGTATAATTCACTAAATAAATATGAGGTGTTATCACTAGATAGAACAATGGGCTTAAAATCAGAAAGACATTCTCTTGAGTTCAAATTTGGTCTTAGACATTTACTAGATGTATAATTTTGGACAAAGCACTTAACCCTGTTTGCCTTAGTTTCCTCAATTGTTAAGTGATCTGGAGAAGGAAATGGCAAACCCTCAAATATCTTTGCCAAGAAAATCCCAATTGAGGTCATGAAGAGTTGGATAAGAGTGAAATGACTCAACAACAACATTATCATTATTATTTACATATGCTTTCAGTACCAGCTCATGAAATACTAAATTCATCATGTTTATTACCCACTGTGTAAAGTAGGACCTTCTTGTGAAAGGGACCCACATGCGCAAAAATGTTTGTGGCAGCCCTTTTAATAGTGTCTAGAAACTGGAAACTGAGTGGATGCCCATCAGTTGGAGAATGGCTGAACAAGTTATGGTATATGAATGTTGTGGAATATTACTGTTCTGTAAGAAATAACCAGCAGGATGATTTCAGAGAGGCCTGGAGAGACTTGCATGAACTGATACGAAGTGAAATGAGCAGAACCAGGAGATTATTATACATGGCAACAAAACTATATTATGATGATCAATTCTGTTGGACATGGCCCTCCTCAAGAATGAGATGATTCAAACCAATTCCAATTGTTTAGTGAGGAAGAGAGCCATTTACACCGAGAGAGAGGACTGTGGGAACTGAATATGGACCACAACATAACATTTTTATTCTTTCTGTTATCGTTTGCTTGCATTTTGTTTTTTCTCTGTTTTTTTTTTTCCTTCTTGATCTGATTTTCTTGTGCAGCAAGATAACTGTATAACTATGTATACATATATTGAATATAACATATTTTAACATATTTAACATACATTATACTACCTGCCATCTAGGGGAGGGGGTAGGGGGAAGGAAGGGAAAATTTGGAACAGAAGGTTTTGCAAGGGTCAATGTTGAAAAATTATCCATGCATATGTTTTGTAAATAAAAAGCTTTAATAAATAAAACAAACAAACAAAACCAAACAAAAAACAAGCAAAAAGTAGGACCTCCTTGTATTTGTCAAAATCTAGCCAGCTGAATTCCACATTAAATTCAAAGCAAACATTTATTGATAAAAAATATAGAGAATAAAATATATAGAAGTGTAAAGAAAAGCAACTCTTTAAATAAAGATGCAAATTTTCCCTCCAGCTAGATCATAGAGCCCCTTAAATCTATCCATAGCCTACTTAAAGGTCCCCATTTTAAGACCATAAGTATAACCCAAATTATGATTCCTTGATCTAGGTGAAATGTCTCATTTTACGGATGGGGAAAATGAGGGTCCCATATGACCAAAAGACATGGCCAACATCATCTAGTTAATTAGTGGTGGGGGCGGAGTCAAGATGGCAAACTACAGACAGTGTTATCTGTGAGCTCCTGAGACCTTCTCTCAGACCCAGACAAATTGAGCCTCCGAACTGGTTCTGGAGTGAGGGCTCCACCAAACACTTGGAATACAACACACTTCTATCAAATATCTACTTTGAAAGAATTCTGGAGAAGGTCAATTTTAGATGGGCAGGGGATCGAGCAGCTACCAGAACTCAGACACCAGCGCTCAGACACCAGTGTGCAGCCGGGGTGCAAGTCCGGGGCTGGGACAGACCAGAAGATTTTAGGCTGCCAGGAAGTCCCTAGGAGACGCTTGGGCCACTTTGCTCTGCTTGCGGGCAGGTGCTTTGGCAGATCTACCTTTGGTAAAGGGTGGATTGAGAGCAGCTGAAAGCTTGGTCCTAGTGTGGATCTAGTGTGATCAGCCCCAGATCAGAAGTCAACTCGGCAAACTGCCCCAGGGCAAATTAAAACTGCTGCAGAATTCCCTGGTGGTGACTGATACCTCTGCTGAAAACCATGACCAAGAAGCAGAAGAGAGCTCTCACCATAGACAGCTTTTACAGAGAGAAAATAGAGAAGTCCTCAGATCCTGAGATTCTGAAAACAATCCCAGATGAAATCACAAAGGAGGACATGAGTTGGTCCCCTTTTCAGAAGGATTACCTGGAAGATTGCATAAAGAATCTCAAAAGAGAGCTAGAAGAAGATTGGGGAAATAAATTGAGAGCAGTGCAAGAAGGAAATATCGCCCTGCAACAGAGATGTGAAAAACTGGAAAATAAATCTGGTGAATTGGAAAAAGACAACAATTCACTGAAAAACAAAATTGGTGAATTGGAAAAAGTCACCAACTCATGGAAAATAAAAATAGTGAATTGGAAAAAGACAACAATTCACTGAAAAACAAAATTGGTGAATTGGAAAAAGTCACCAACTCACTAGAAAATAAAAATAGTGAATTGGAAAAAGATAACAATTCACTGAAAAACAAAATTAGTGAATTGGAAAAAAACAATTTACTGAAAAATAAAATTGGCAAAATGGAAAAAGAATGCAATGAACCAAAAAATTCAATTGGCCAGTTACAAAAGGAGCTAAAAAAGATAACTGAAGGAAATAATACCTTAAAAATTAAAATTGAACAAATAGAAATGAATGACTCAATAAGACTTCAAGAATCAGTCAAACAAAAACAAAAAAAATGAAAAAAAAAAGTTAATTAGTGGTAGACCTAGAAATGGAATCCAGATAATTTCTTTATCATACTGTCAATCATGTAACTTCATTTTACAACTTAGTAATGTTACTCCATATGGAGTGGAAACTTTGGGATAGTGTGATCATTGGGCATGTTTTTGGAAAACAAGAAAAGAAAAAGAAAAAAATACTTAAAAATTTCAACAATTGAATCTGGTTGAGGAAAGGAAAAAAAAACTACTTAAATATTTAGCAGTGAATCTTTATTTATTTATTTATTAATACTTTTTATTTGCAAAACATATGTATGGGTAATTCTTCAACATTAACCCTTACAAAGCTTTCTGTTACAAATTTTTCCTCCCTACTCCCCACCCCTCCCCTAGACGGCAGGATATCCCCTACATGATAATTATGTTAGAATACTTAAGAAATCGAATATATGTATAGTTATTGCCACACATCATTTTTTGTGCAGGAGAAATTGTATTTACAAGAAAGAATAATCTGATAAAGGAAATACAATGCAAGCAAACCTCAATAGAGAACATGAAAATGTTACGTTGTGGTCCACATTTCACATCTCTTTCTCTGGGTGTATATGGCTCTCTTCACCGAACAATTGGAACTGGTTTGAAGCATTTCATTGTTGAAGAGAGTCATGTCCATTAGAACTGATCATCATATAGTATTGTTGTTGCTGTGAATAATGATCTCCTGGTTCTGCTCACTTCACTGAGCATCAGTTCATGCAAGTCTCTCCAGGCCTCTCTGAAATCGTCCTGCTGGTCATTTCTTACAGAGCAATAATATTCCATAACATTCATATACCATAATTTATTCAGCCACTCTCCTATTGATGGGCATCCATTCAGTTTCCAGTTTCTAGCCACTACAAAAAGAGCTGCCACAAACATTCTTGCACATGTGGGGCCCTCTCCTTCTTTTATGATTTCTTTGGGATATAAGCCCAATAGAAACACTGCTGGGTCAAAGGGTATGCATAGTTTGATAACTCTTTGAGCATAGCTCTAAATTAGCAGTGAATCTTTTGATAAAATGTAAGTAGCCAGAGAACTGCAGATAAAAACATCTTCATGTAATTTTGATGCAGTGCACAAAATGCTGCTCTTTGGATGAATATCTGTTTCAATTACAATAATAAAGTGTATGGCACCAAATCCCACACTGTCCCAGAAGGACCGTAAGATACAAAAGAGCTGTGTTCTCTCTTCATTCTAAGGCAATGGGAGCTGTTTTTTTTTTTACTTTGATGAATATTCTATTTAATTTAAAATAAATATCAGGTAAGATCCCAGTCAAAAAGTCGATCAAACACATAGTACTGCCCTTACAAGGAAACTATAGAACGTATCAGGAGCACACTAAAATGCAATCAATAAGAGAAACAAGATGGAAGTCTTTTGTGGAATATTAGTCTTCAATATGCAGAAGAATATGGAATTAAGTTGAATCTGTTCTAGATCTATTTAAAGGGTTTTGTTTATTCTGAAACCTAAGGCTTCTTATTAAGGGCATTTTCCCTACACTAAAGAACCATAGTTCATAGAACAAAGTACCATAGTACACTAAAAAACATAGTAGCCCTGTGCAATGTATTCTTACTTAAACTTTTCTTATGAAAATCTGCTTTCTTTTTAGAGGGGGTGAGTGAAGGTGGTATACGTGATGGTGAGTATCATTACAGTGAGGGTTCCAAAAGGTAATTAGGGGCTATTGGATTTGACTGAGTGGAGAGTGACATGGTAAAATCTATAATTCTCTTTTTCTTTGCTTCAATCAGGATGAAGGACCCTGGAGTGTAAAATGGTTAAGTGACTAGACTAGGATCACACATTTTCTACATTTTAGAAGTAGAATGGGAACTGAAGTCTTCCTGATTCTATTACCAGAGCTTTATTTATCATGACACATAAATGAAAATTGTGACTTTAGAATAATTCTCCTAATGGATAATGCAGCATGATATAATAGAAAAATACTGATTTGCTTTCTAACCTTCACTTACCAAATGACCTTTGGGCTTTAGTGTTTTCACCTATAAAATGTGAGATAAATGATAGATAGATAGGTAGACCAATTATTAAGCACTTACTATGTGCTGGGCACTAGGGTTAGTGTTGGTAATAGAAATATAGATAAGTAAGACAATCTCTGCCCTCAGTAAGCTTACATTTTAAAGGGAAAAGATAATGCAATAAAGGGGAGTTGGAAATAAGGAAGACCTAAGGTAGGTGAAAGACTGGAACAGAAAATGGTGTCTATCTGTATGGGAGAACTAATGAGATTAGCTTGTCAAGATAAGGCAAAGAAGCTCAGGGGAGAAGTTCAGGTTACTGATCTAGGTTAGGGGGAAGGTGATGATTCCAGTAGAGGTTTAGACAAGATGCTCCATTAGATTGCCTCTGGTTCTAATATTTTATATTCTGAGTTGATATCCTCTCAAACCCATATACTTATACTTTCCTGTGATAAAGTCACACCTTCTTTCTGTGTTCCAAATTATTTTCCCCCTTATTTCATAGATTCAGAGACTCAGAGAATGAAAGTCATTATTCCCTTCTGAAATACAAATTAACAGATTTTCTGAATCAATGTAAGATGTTGATTGTACATTTCAATTCTGCATAATCAGTTTGATGGTGAATGCTGTAAATTTGCATTATAATTCTTAAATAGTTTTAAACTTAATACAATGATTAAACATTTAAAAATGTCTCTACATTGTGGTAAAGATGGAAAACTAACACTGCCAAAAACTCAAAACATGTTACTTTGCTGGCAAACTGAATGAATGGAAACCATCCCTTTAAGTTGGGAAGTATAATGGAAGACATTTGCCTTCATCCTACCAGTGGCAGCTAAGTATGTGCCATCATTGAATTTGGTGTCAGGAATGCCCAAGTTCAAATCTCTGAAGTCAGAGCCTCTCTTTGCTTCAGTTTTCTCATCTGCAAAATGGATGTAATGATGGCATTTACCTCCTAGAGTTACTATTATTAAGATAAAATAAGATAATATTTTAATGTATTTCTCAAACCTTAAAGCACTATATGGATGTTAGCTATTTTTATTCCACAGCTCATCACATTCTTCCCAGACTGTACAGGCTAACAATGCTTTCTATTTATTGCTGTGGATGCCCATTTCCTCCTTATTACTGCTATTATTTCATTATTTGAAAAAAAAAAGGAAAGAAAAAGCCATTTTGCATAATTTTTCAGCTACCTATGACTTGGTATAGTATTATCATTTTATTGCTTTCCTTGTGTGCCACAATTCCCTAATAGCAAGGTCCATTTTCTAGCATCTTCCTCTGGGAGTGGAAGAAATCGTCTGACAAATCCATTCTTTTTCACTGGGGAAACAACTCAGTTTAGAAATCCATGTTGCACTATCTTTCAACATTTGTCAACAAACATCTTCCTGTAGGAGTTTATCATTTGGGTGAGCAGGATTTTCTCCTTCTGGTCATAACTTTTTTGTTGGCAAACTGAATATAATCTATGCTTTTAATTCTTGGAGGTGAGAACATTGTCTTATCTAGAAATGTTCCCCAAATAGAATGCTCAATTATTCTAGACTTACTTTAAGATTTCATCCAAGCTGTTCACAGAGACATGAAGATGTAAATTCCTTGTGGCTAAAAAATATTTTGATTTCATGTGTCTAGAACTTAGGGCAATGCTTTGTACATGGAGGGACCTGGAATTTCAATGGTATATGAAATTTCCAGAGCGAATTTCTTCTATGCATTCAAGTCAGTATCTTTTCTGTAACTCAAGAGAACAGCCTAGTGCAATAAGGGTTAAATGACTTTCTCAGTATCTCAAAGTTGTCACTAAAACAGATGAGACTTAAACCCAATCCTTGCCATCACCCTGTTTCAAGGCCTGCTAAATTTCTACTCTGATTTCTTGGCTCTCCCTTGCACTTAATGCATTAATGATAATAATACACATTTCTATTGTGCTTTAAGACTTGCATAATACTTTCTTTCCATTTTCTCATTCAATCTTCAGATTTTCATAATGATGATCCTGTGAAGACTCTGACCCTCAGAGAAATTGGAACTTCACCATAGTCAAAGAGCTAGATATCAGAATTGTTTTTCAAATCTAGGTTTTCCACTCAAAGTCCATTCTACTACAATGAATGAATGATGGTTTCATCAAGCTTTGGAATTCCTGGTGTGGGGAATCTGTCCATCAAGGCAGCCATAACCTATCCAAGTCTCTGTAGGTCATACCAAGGACAGTTACTTGCCTTAGGTCACACAATTGGTGCCAGAGGGAATATTTAAACCCTTCTTAACTCCTAGGTAGCACTCAATCCACTCCTTCATGCTTCTTTTGAAATGCTGAATCATTAAACATGCATATGTTAAGCACAGAGAAGGGGCTAAATAGGTAATTGTAAAGAGCTGAATTGAAGTAGAATTAAAATTGTAGACTGTTAGTGTCGGAAGGGATCTTAAGATAACCTATTTAAGCCTCTTCATTTTATAGTTGAAGAAAGTAAGGATTAGAGTTACTTATCTGAGGTCACACACCTAATTAGCAGCAAAGCCAGCACAATCAGTTAATCAACCAATGGATATGGTCTGAATACCTGTTATTCATTATTATTCACATTCATGTGAATAAGTTTGCTGGTTCTGACTAGAGTGTTGGGCAGATGGCACAGTGGATAGAGCACTGGGTTTGGAATCAGGAAGATATCTTCATAAGTTCAAATCTGGTATCGTTTACTAGCTGGATAACTCTGGGGAAATCATTAAACTCTATTTACCTTAGTTTCCTTATCTGTAAAATGAGCTAGGGAAGAAAAATAACAAATTATTTCAGTAACTCTTTTGCAAAACAAACAAACAAACACATGGAGTTGCAAAGCATCAAAATCTTTAATGAGCATACAACACTTGAAGCTACACCCTAAGTTTATGACAAAATCCAAAGCCACAGATAACCTGCTATTTTGGATTCTTAACAAGAACATATTATCAAGGAATCTCAAAAGTATAAAGTCAGACAGTGCAATCAAATTGTGGGCTATGAACATAATAAGTATTGGGACATGGTGAAAATGATATTGAACATGGAGACAGGTCATCTGGATTCAAGTGAATTGTTCAACTGTTTATAGAATCAGAGGAAGGGAGAAAGTCATATTAGCCCAACTTTTTCATTTTAGAAATAGACTTAGAGAGGTTATATAATTTATCCAAAGACACAGAACTAGAACTAAAATCCAGGTATGCTTGTTCCCTATCCAGTGTTTTTTTTTTGTTTTTGTTTTGTATTTTCACTACACTGCACAACACTGTCTCCATTTACTAAGAATGCCAGAAAATCACTTAATCTCACTGAGTCTCATTTAGTTCATCTGCAAAATGGGGAGAGTAACACCAGTCCTATCTACTTTGTTGCTATGTAAATCAGTAAGTATCATAGAAAAGTGAACATTTAATTCAGAAAGCTTGTTGTAGGAAGATTGGATTTGGAGCCAGAGGACTTGGGTTTGAATTCTAATTCTTATTGTTGTTGAGTTGTTTTCAGCCAAAAGACTTTAGTCAGTCTTCACGAAACCATTTGGGGTTTTCTTGCAAAAGATACTGGGGTGGTTGGTTCTCCATTTCCTTCTCCAGCTCTTTTTATAGATAAAATGAGTTAGAAATAAGCAACTTGCCCAGGGTCACACAGCCAGTAAGTATCTGCAGCTGGGTTTGAATTCAGAAAAATGTCTTCCTGATTCCAATCCCAGCATTCTATCCATTGTGCTGACTTCTAGCTCTGCTACCACAAACCACTGTGTGACCTTCAGCACTTCTCTTTGGGGGCCTCAGTTCCTTCATATAAAATGAGGCATTGAATTAGATTAACACGAAGGTCCTCTGAAGTACTTAAATTCTCTTGACTTACTTCCAAAGTTATATCTTGAGATAGGTCCAATTTCATGAAATTCTTAACCAATCCACGTATCAGTGAAATGATTTGGTTACATTAAGAAGAGAAAAAAATATTTACTAGAATGAATTATACAGGGCAATGGACATTTTATCAAAGTAACTCAGTCCAAGGAAATTTGTTGAGCAAAATTGTTTCTGACTTCCTTCCAATGACAGCTAGAATCAAGAATGACGTCATATGGTTGGGCTAGATAACATTCAGGAATCTTTTTCTATCTTGTAGATACCTAGATGATTAAAACATTTAATTATTCAGGACAAAGCTATTAAAGAAATATGTAATACTCTGGATGAAGCTAAGATTTCCTCTACCTATCAATGACTGCAAGTGTCCCCATTATAGGTCAACATCATTTTTGAAGTGACACAGTATCACACTGTGCAAAGAATACTAGATTTGGAGTAAGATGATAAGACTTTGAATACTGATTCTTTGGCTTTAGTATCTATGTTTCCTTGTACAAGGTAATGTCTCTGGACATCGATACCTTCTGCAAAATAAAGAGTTTGAGTGAGAGTAAAATACTTCCCAGGTCTATATCAAATATCCCACAGGGAGTGATGCACATTATAAATTACCTGGCCAGAGAGTGATCATAATTTTCCAGTGGGATAGCATAATTAAGAAACTGTATGTCTATGAATAATCTGAAAAATTTAGCAACTAAATCACATGCAAACTGACAACAAAAAGTGAGGTGGTATTTATAAAGGAAGCTATCCAGAAGACAAGAAAGGGAAGAATCAGGAATCTTTTAGAAATAAAAATGATCACATAATTATCAAACAGGTAAATGTCTTAGCCAGAGAATAAATAAGAGATGAGTAAAAAATAACTTGAAGCGTAGTCTATTCAGAAGAGTTATAAACCAGACCAGAGCAGGATTACAGCAAGAATAAAGGAAAGAGACTTACAGAGGGCTGCTAAAAATCATTTGTACTTGAATAGGATTATGAGACCGGACAAGACCATGCAATCCAACCCCTCACTTTACAGATAAGGAAACTGAGACTCAGAGAGAAAAAACATTTTCCTAAAGGTTAGCAGTATGTAAATTAAGGAACCTTAGTTTTAAACCCAAGTATTCTTACTCCAAACCTTTGCTCCTTTGCTCTTGCTCCTCAACCACTGATTAGCTACAGGTAAATCAGATACTCACAAATGTTATGATTCTTCTTCAGAGCTCAGCATTCTTGATGTCTATTTGCCACATATATATTGACTTGGACTCTATCTGGGGTGGCAAGTGAATCCTCAGCAGTATCCTCATCTACCTATTTTACAATTTATTATTAAATTTTACAATTTATCTTTAATACTATTTTACAATTTATCTTTAAATTCTATCTATGATGTGAGAGGGATTGGAGATAAATGGGAAAGGAAATCAGAAGAGGAAGATAAGGAGAAAAAAATAGAGAAAAAGAATAGCAAAACTGTTTTAGAGAGACTGTCATGTGCTTCTGTCAGTTTAAAAAAGATTATATATATATATATTTATATTTATATAATAGGTCCAATTTAATATACCATAATAGAATTATATATATTTGCTCCCCTCTGGCTGTGAGAAGGTTCCCTAGCCAAAACAGTAATTTTGAGCTCATTTTCAGTAAGTAGAATATATTATCACTTTAGGGCTTTTTGTATTTAGTTCTGCTAATACTATCTATGATATAGTAATATTACATATTACTACTGGGCAAATCTACTAAAAGTTATAAAATTCTGTGGGCTTGTGTTTCTCTGAACTTGGATCTTACACCATGTAAGGGAACATAAAATGACTCATTTGTTTGAAATAATTTAAAACATCTTTCTTTTCTTTTACTTTTCTTTTTACAATGCAAAGATGTGTATACCCAGAGCTGTAGTGGAAAAGGCTACTCTAGGGTAGTGCCCTGAGGAGTCTCTTTTGACTAGAAGCTGCTTGGGACTATTTTGCTACATTGCAATAAAGTGAGCAGGAATCAATTGTGCAGAAATGTGCTTGGGTGTGATCTTTTGAACAAAATGTCTTTCTTTATCCAGGATGTGATAACATTGAAAATTTGTTATGAATGTTATACATGCCAAGCCATGATTTGTTTTTAACTACAGTATATAGCTCTAATTAATATAATATATACATGCATACAAAGGAAGAGAGACAGAGAGAGAGAAAGAGAGAGAGAGAGAGAGAGAGAGAGAGAGAGAGAGAGAGAGAGAGA